>JAFEMH010004620.1:0-200056 GCA_022495995.1 Adenophora triphylla var. japonica
AGAAGGTCAGTTTTTATATGCGAAAGGGTGCAGATGTTCTTAGCAAATGGGTTGGTGAGGCTGAAAGACAACTGAAATTGCTATTTGAAGAAGCCCAAAAGAACCAGCCATCCATAATCTTCTTTGACGAGATAGATGGGCTTGCTCCGGTTAGGTCTAGCAAACAAGAACAGATCCATAATTCGATTGTGTCAACTTTGCTTGCCTTGATGGATGGTCTTGATTCCCGTGGACAAGTTGTTTTGATTGGAGCAACCAACAGAATTGATGCAATCGATGGAGCCTTAAGGCGGCCTGGTCGATTTGATCGTGAATTTACTTTTCAATTGCCTGGTTGTGATGCTCGTGCTGAGATACTGGACATTCACACAAGGAAGTGGAAGCGGCCTCCGTCAAAGGAGTTAAGATTGGAGCTTGCTGCTAGTTGTGTGGGCTACTGTGGTGCGGATCTGAAAGCTCTTTGCACTGAAGCTGCCATTCGTGCTTTTCGTGAAAAGTATCCTCAAGTTTACACTAGTGATGACAAGTTTCTCATTGATGTTGATTCAGTGGATGTAGAGAAGTATCATTTCATTGAAGCCATGTCTACAATCACTCCAGCTGCTCATAGAGGCTCGCTTGTGCATTCTCGACCATTGTCGCTAGTAGTTGCTCCGTGTCTACAAAGACATCTCCAGAAAGCCATGAGCATCATATCAGATATATTTCCTGTAGTAGTTTCGTCGGAATTGACCAAGTTTTCTATGCTTGCCTATGGTTCTGCTATTCCTCTTGTGTATAGACCTCGACTTTTGATATGTGGTGATGATGGTTCTGGGCTGGTAATTATATATTAATTTCAGATATGATTACATAGTGATACTGAGTGTGAACATGTCTACTAACCGGTTTAGTCTTACAGGATCACTTGGGGCCTGCGGTGTTACATGATATGGAGAAGTTTCCTGTTCATTCTATTGGACTTTCCTCTCTTCTCTCCGATCCGAGTGCTAAGACACCAGAGGAGGCCTTGGTGCATATATTTGGCGAGGCACGGAGAACTACACCATCAATACTCTATTTACCTCAATTCCATCTTTGGTGGGAGAATGTGAGTGCATGATAATGATTTTGGCTTTATCAAGCTTGTGCTTAACGAATTAATACCGAGTCCATGCCCAATACTTCATTTTTTTCTAGCTCCATTGCCAATATACAAGACTTCTTGATCCTCTTTTATTCTCTAATATAAAGATTTATTCTTCCAGGCACATGAGCAACTTCAGGCTGTTCTGCTAACTCTTCTGGCAGAGTTGCCATCAGATGCAACCATATTATTGCTGGGGACATCCTCGATTCAGATTCCTCAACTAGATGAGAACCATTCTTCTGTATTTCCTTCGCGTAATGTGTATGTTTTATTTAATACAAATTCACTCCTAACTTTACTGGTTCGAAGAGCCGTCTATAATTTATCACATACTAACTCTGTCCCAAAATGAATGTCCAAAAAATAATGATTCAAATTTGCTCTCGATCGAGAGCAATTTTGAAAATATTTTGGACATACTTTTTGGGACGGAGGGAGTAATATTTTGCACTTACATTTGAATTCTGGTAAGGCTTTTCATGATTTTGTGACATGTATTTTTTTTTATCTTCACCTGTAATCTGTTTGATACACCTAGACTTTATCATTATCATCTGATTTAAGGGATTAACTGCTTTAAGACTAAGAGAGAAGTAATAGCCGCTTTAGTCAAATGTTCTAGACTTCTGGGTCTTACTGCAGGTGAGTGAAACCAAGCTTCCATAGCTTAATTTGGAAACTAACATTCCCCTTTTTCTTGTTCATTCTTTTTTATTATTTGAAGTACTTCTCACCTTCTGGCTCAATTAAGTAACCACTATGTCGTCAACCAAGTTGTTTCAAGAATAAGAAACTATGCCTCTGTTTGTAACCTTAACGGAGTCAATTGTATGTTTTGCTCCAAACTGGGAATAAGCCACAAGTAACTTAAATACTTTTACAAGAGATGTTTGATGCTTTAGATTAAATTGCATATGTGAAATTTCTGGTTTGGTTCATTAGTTGTAGTTAATTTTTTTTTTTATATCTTCATTCTCAATTAAGTATCAATTTTTTTTTGTGAATGAAAAAGTAAAAAAGTTCTAGAAATGTTAAAAACGCATAGGGTCCTGATTTCAACTCACTATGATGTATGGCAACTCTTGGTGATTTGAAATAATAGGTATTCATGAGAGTAATCAGTGATGCTTGACTTTACGTAGTGGATGAGTGTTTTGGATGTACCTAAATGAAAAGGTAGCATTTTAGTTTGGGAAGAAGGGATAACAAGATTGTGCACAAGTGCTTAAGATTTAAGAATATTCATTTACTTTGAAAATGTCTATCCGCATTTCACCACGTTTGTAAGATGCTTTTAGAATAGATTTTTTCTTCTTTTTGTTGAAGGATTTCCTGATGACCAGAAGTTAAGTTAGGTAGGATTTACCAATTGCATGAGATTTGGAGACTGGTTTTAGATTAATTTATCTTCTTTTCATTAAATGTTCGACCGCTAGCTAGCTCCATGAAAATGCGTATGGCAACATTCGTTCTTGATGTGGTGGATTATGTTATATGTAATTTCCTCTTTTCACATATTATCCCTATTTTGATGTATTTAGTTTAGATTTGATGTAATTTTGGGATAGTATGTTAAAGTGAGATTGTATTGAGAGCTGTTGTAATCTGATGGTATTTGAGTTGTTTTATTTCATATCCGGATGTAATACTTTCGAAGAGCCAAAATCAAGCTTAAAAAGTCAAGATTGTGAAGCTGAGGACTGTTCTGCAGAAATCTGAGAAATTCAGTGACCAAAGTGCGAATCTGGAAAGTATAGTGACCAAAGCAGAAAAGGTGAAGATAAGGATTTTTGATCAGCACGAATGAAAAGATTGGTACGACTCGTGCCACGAGTCGTGACCACAGGAATGACTCGTTCTAGGTTTCGGTTCGCGCAATAATTACATTCAGTACGACTTAAACCAAAAGGACGACTCGTGCTTGCTTGGCCGCTTTTTGCTGGTTATTTTGAAAGTCTTTTTATTTTATTTTATTTTCCTTTTAGTTTTAGGTTTTTAGGGTGGAGTATAAATACTTCCTTTTAGAAAATTATCAGGGTTCCAACTTTTACTTTCTTTTAGAGATTTATTATTTTTCATGGAGAACTAAATTCTTTTGCTTTGGATTTAATTATTGGAACCGTTCTTGATTTCAATTGAGGTTAATTTCTTTTCATCTCTTTTATCCTATTTATACTTTCTCTTGTTCTTGATTGTTAAAATTGATTTCTAGGGTTTTGCAATTAGGCCGATTGTTAAATCTTTGTTTTTGATTTATTGCTAGAATCCCCTAAGATTGTGTCAATTTAGGGTTTCACAAGTAGCATCTTTATAGTTCATGCATGTGTCATGGTGGATTGTGAATTAGGAGAAAATAAACAATTATCTAATTGAAATAACATTAGAAAGTGTTCTCGATCTTCATCTCTTAAATCATTAATCAATTGGTATTTTAAATCTAGACAGTGTGTCAGTTAGGTTTGAATATTGATTAGGGTTATTAGTGAGTGTGTCACTGCTATTAACTAATATTAAAGAAAGAGATAGAGATTGGAATACATTTCGTGATCGGGTGAATATGATAAAATTGAAAAGAGTTGACCGATGATATTTGAAGGATAGACGGGGATACTAATTAATCCAAAGTGCTTTTCTTTATTTGTTTACAATCTAGTTTTTATTCCTGTCTTAGGAAGTAATTAAAATCAATCTTAGACCCCCAATCTTGTCGAGTGACAATTGTGCGAATTTATAACCGTTCTTCGAGTTCGATCCTGGACTTGCTCTAGCTATATTATTGTGGTCAAGTCTTTGGTTAATTTGTAGGCGTGCGACTTTAGCCTATCAAATTTTGGCGCCGTTGTCGGGGAACGATGTTTATTTGTTTGCACTCTTATTCTTATTCTTTTTCTTAATCTATTTCTTTTTCTTTTTCTTTCTTGTTTCCTTTTTCGTTGAGCTTTATTATTGTCATCTTGTGGTGTGGAACCTTATATGGCCATACCTGTTTTGCTAATAAACTTGTTAGTCCCTTTGTTCCAGAAATTGAAAGATAGGAGCAGGAGAAATGAAAGCAAAGAAGTTAGGAGAAGTTTGCAGCGGGAAGAGATGAATAATAATAACGGTAGGGGTGATCATGAGCCGGAGGTTGTGGATAATGGCGGTAATCGAAGAGGTAATAATAACCTACCTCCCCTAATTTTGACATTGAGGCAGAGGATTGCTCCGAACTGGAATGAGCAACCACAAGCAGTCCGGTTCCCTGAGTTGCCTACTGGAGTTACATTTGAATTGAAGCCGGGATTGTTGAATCAGTTGCCCTACTTCAATGGGATACCAGGGGAAAATTCTAATCAGCACGTAGCGCGGCCATGAGCATGCGAGATAGCATGAAACTGGCTGCACTTCCCCTCGAACAACCGTTGTTGAGAGCATTTTCCTTTACGCTTAAGGATAATGTAAACGCTTGGTATTATCACCTGCCACCGAATAGTATTACGCCTTGGCAGCAGCTGAGCAGCTGAAAGAGGTATTTCTTGATGAGTTCTTCCCTCCAGATCAAATCAATGTTATGAAACGGGATATCAGTAATATGGAACAGCGGTCTTATGAATCTTTATATGAATATTACAATTGGTTCTATAAGCTTTGCAGAAGTTGCCCGTATCATGGCTTTGATGATGAGCAATTAATTGTGTACTTTAGGAGGATTAACTGTGCAGGATAAACGGTTGGTGGATTCTTCTTGTGGAGGTAGCATTCTGAATAAAACTATCAGGGATGCAGAGAAATTGATAGAGGAATTGGCCAAGAGTACCAGAACCCATGGTAGGAGATCGAATCTCAGACAGGTTAGTGCAGCTGGGTCTAGTAGTGGGTTGGTGATCGATCAACTCAAAATGATGTAGAGGACATCAAAAGCATGATGAAGACTATGATGTTGGGACGGCCGCAGCATGTGGCATTTATGAGGTAACTCATCCTACATTCTTGTCCGACATTACAGGCGGGTGAGTTTGAAGATGTGAATGCGGTGGGTTCGGAGGTCGAGACGTAATATCTACAACCCAAATGGAAGGCCCACCCGGGGTTTAGTCGTCTAATCCAAATGGAGCACAACAGCGGCCCGCTCAATAATCGAGGAGTTTTCACTCGAGTCGCCAGCCTACGCAGCTTTTAGGCACCTTTTCACCACAAAGAATGCAACAATAGCAGCCGGCGGCCGTGGGACAGTCTACAAACGATATGGTCCGTTTATTAGCAAAGAGTATGACTGCCATGACTAGTGGATTTCAGCAGTTTCAGCAGCGGACTGAGTCAAGTATCAGCAATCTAGAGAAGCATATGAGTCAGCTTGCCGATGCAGTTGGAAGGTTGGAGTCTAAGGATTTGGGGAAGTTGCCATTTAGAACTGAACCAAATCCTAAATCATCTGTTTGTGCTGTTTATACGAGGAGGAAGAAGAAAGTTGAGGAAAGTGTTCCTGTGGAGCCTGAAATGAAAGTTGAGAAGAGAGTTGAGCCAGAGTTGGAGGTGGAGAAGAAGGTGGAAGAGAAAATTCCTGAAGAAAAGTATATTCCACCCGTGTTTCCTGTTTATGAGCCAATCCCTTTGTTTCCTTATGCATTGAGGGAGTCTAGAAAACCAGAGCCCGACAAGGCTATTTTTGACACCTTCAAGAGATTGGAGGTGAACATTCCGTTTTTAGATCTCCTTCAGACAGTTCCGAGGTATGCAAAGTTTCTTAAGGAATTGTGCACTCTGAAGAGAAATCAAATGGAAAGGAGTCGGAAAAAGGTAAAAATCATGGAGCATGTGTCCGTGGTTTATTAGAGAAAGATGCCAAAGAAATGTAGTGATCCTGGTATGTTTGTAATTCCTGTTTCGTTTGGGGGGAGTAAATTTCATAGAGCCATGCTTGATTTGGGGGCTTCAATTAATGTTATGCCTTATGCATTATTTGAAGAACTTAAGTTGGGTAAGTTGGAAGACACTAGGGTGGTTATACAATTGGCAAATAAGTCTAATGCACACCCTAGGGGGGTGGTTAGAGATGTTGAGGTGAAGGTTGGTGATCTATTATTTTCGACAGATTTCTTTGTTCTTGATATGGAGACTGATTCTGAGGCTCCTATTCTGTTAGGGAGGCCATTTATGTCTACTTCTGAAACTAAGCTCGATGTGAAGAAGGGCTCTTTAACCATGGATTTTGATGGAAAAATAGTAAGTTTTAATGCGTTTGATGTTAAGAATTTTTCCAAGGATGTGTGCAAGGTTTGTGTCATGAATTTGAGTGAGTCAGTTATCAAGGATGGGGCCAAGGTAGATGATATTTATGTTGAGTCTCCAAAAGTGAAGTCGGATAAGAAGAAGAAAGGAGAGCCACCAAGGGAGAAGAAGAAAGCAAAGAAAGTGAAGACGAAAAAGGGGAAGCTTAAATGGTCTCCTACGGGGAGGCATGTCATTGAACCGAATCATCTTTAAGAGGTAACTCGAAAAGATTTATTTCATCCCCCTTATATTGATGAGGCCCATGATGGTGGGGCCTCCATGTCCCCTATTTAGTTCTCTTGGTGTCCTTTCCCCCATGTTTTATTGTTCCGTTTTTATAGTTTATTGCCATTGAGGGCAATGTTTAGTTTAAGCGTGGGGGGAAGGATGAATATAGTATATATAAATATTGTAAAAAAATAAAATAAAAATAAAAATAAAGTAAAATAAATAAATAAGAGAAAAGAAAAAAAAAACGAGAGGCTAAGTGAAACCTGAAAGGGCACTTAGGCAAAAGGTGAGGAATGAAATTGTTGACATCCTTTATATCACCGGAGTGGAGACATAAGGGAGGCTTTGGAGTGTCGGGTAAGATCATTATTTGGAGTAGGAGGTCCGGATAGTGGTGCCAGGATAGAAACCCTCGTTCACTGTTGGAGTTATAAGGGGAGTTGGTGCTTTCATGAGGTAGTTTTGTTGGGATTAACATTCTTTAACAAGACTTTTGTACGAGGGAGGTAGTAGTGTGAGATAAGCGTGGGGGAAAATTAGGACAGTTTTAGTTTTCCTTTGCTTTTATGTGTGGGCCTTACTTCGGATGACCATTTACATGTTGGAGTTAGTATCGAGCTATGGCCGTGTACTCATATGTTTGTGGGAGTAATAAGCAGACGAAAGTATTTATAGTTCGTATTGTTATTGACTTGCATATATTGGTGGATTAGAGGAGATTAGGGGTCATTTTCTTCCCATGCTACCTGTTAGATCGGGGTTTTAGAGTGAGGTTAGGATATTACTCGGGGACGAGTAATGGTCTAAGCGTGGGGGAATTTGATGTGGTGGATTATGTTATATGTAATTCCCTCTTTTCCTTGACATATTATTCCTATTTTGATGTATTTAGTTTAGATTTGATGTAATTTTGGGATATTATGTTAAAGTAAGATTGTATTGAGAGTTATTGTAATCCGAGGGTATTTGAGTTGTTTTATTTCATATTCGGATGTAATACTTTCGAAGAGCCAAAGTCAAGCTTAAAAAGTCAAGATTGTGAAGCTGAGGACTGTTCTGCAGAAATCTGAGAAATCCAGTGACCAAAGTGCGAATCTGGAAAGTATAGTGGCCAAAGCAGAAAAGGTGAAGATAAGGATTTTTGATCAGCACGAATGAAAAGATTGGTACGACTCGTGCCACGAGTCGTGACCACAGGAATGACTCGTTCTAGGTTTCGGTTCGCGCAATAATTAAATTCAGTACGACTTAAACCAAAAGGACGACTCGTGCTTGCTTGACCGCTTTTTGCTAGTTATTTTGGAAGTCTTTTTATTTTATTTTCTTTTCCTTTTAGTTTTAGGTTTTTAGGGTGGAGTATAAATACTTCCTTTTAGAAAATTATTAGGATTTCAAATTTTACTTTCTTTTAGAGATTTATTATTTTTCATGGAGAACTAAATTATTTTGCTTTGGATTTAATTATTGGAACCGTTCTTGATTTCTTTTCATCTCTTTTATCCTATTTATATTTTCTCTTGTTCTTGATTGTTAAAATTGATTACTAGGGTTTTGCAATTAGACCGATTGTTAAATCTTTGTTTTTGATTTATTGCTAGAATCCCCTAAGATTGTGTCAATTTAGGGTTTCACAAGTAGCATCTTTATAGTCCATGAATGTGTCATGGTGGATTGTGAATTAGGATAAAATAAACAATTATCTAATTGAAATAACATTAAAAAGTGTTCTCGATCTTCATCTCTTAAATTGTTAATCAATTGGTATTTTAAATCTAGACTGTGTTAGTTAGGTTTGAATATTGATTAGGGTTATTAGTGAGTGTGTCACTCATAAAGATTGAAATACATCTCGTGATCGAGTGAATAGGATAAAATTGAAAAGACTTTACCGATGATATTTGAAGGATAGACGGGGATAATAATTTATCAAAAGTGCTTTTCTTTATTTGTTTACAATCTAGTTTTTATTCCCGTCTTAGAAAGTAATCAAATTCAATCTTAGACCCCCAATCTTGTCAAGTGACAATTGTATGAACTTATAACCGTTCTTCGAGTTCGATCCTGGACTTGCTCTAGCTACATTATTGTGGCCAAGTCTTTGGTTAATTTGTAGGCGTACGACTTTAGCCTATCAGTTCTCTTGATCTTCATTTATTTTTCTGCTTGCATTCATTCACCCACATGGTTATCTTGTTTGCGGCTTGCTCAATATGGTGCCTACAGCATGCACAAGTTTAATGTGGTACCTTCAGTCATTAGAGCTATGCCTGTTGAGTGTCTTGGTTTGATTGGATAATCTCATAAGACCGGTGTATATACATGATTGGTCGTTTGTTTTGTTATTGGGTGCCTTCCGATGTGACACCATGAATTGCTTTAATATCACTTCTTGAGCATCTGTAAATGTAGTATTCTTATCAAGTAAACTGAAAGCAAAGCTGCTATAGTGGCTTCTACTTATGTGACTAAGGTTTTTCTAGCCAGAATGCATCACTTTTTCCTTGAGCATTGTAGAATTGCAAATTTTCCTTTTAATGATCTCCAGCTGTTATCTTAATTTAACGCTTGATCATTTCCTGGTAAATACATACTAACATGGCATAATATCTTTTGACAGCTATCATATGGACAAACCTGCAAGTGAAGACCGGTCTACATTTTTTGACCATCTCATTATAGCTGCTTTGTCAATACCATCTGATGGAGTAGCAACAAAATCCCCAGACCCAGTTTCTCTTCCTGAACTCCCCAAGGCACCAAAGATAGCTACTGGACCAAAGGCCTCTGAATTAAAAGCCCAGGCTGAAGCTGAGAGTCATGCCCTTCGGCGATTGCGCATGTGTCTACGTGATATTTGCAACCGGTGAGATGTTAATAATGTGCATTAATCCTTTTCAATATAGATTCATAAACTGTCTTTTCATGGTAGAAGTGTACATTCTAGTTACTGGTTGTAAATTCATTCCACCTTGGGTAGCAGGGTCGGGGCAGTGGGGGGGGGGGGGAGGTTGTACACATTTTCGAAGCCACCTTATAGGGATGGGGGTCACTTCCTTTAATTTTGGGAATGTTAGGGGGTTGTACAAATTTTCGAAGCCGCCTTATATGGATGGGGGTCACTTGAATCCCTTTATTTTTGGGAAATGTCATTTTAGTACCTTTCAATTTTGAAAATTGCCCTAAAAATTTTACTTTTGTCAATTTTGACACCCTTTTTCAGTAAAACATCTACTATGATATCATTTTAACGGATTTCGAAAGAGCAACAGTTAGTTTGCTGCAACGCTCCAGCTATAATAACTCCACAACGAAATGTAAGAAGTCTATTACACGATATAAAAACCGAACAACAATTTTTTTTAAAAAAAATTACATTCTTAGTATAAGTTTTACATGCACTACTAAATATTTTACATACATTTTAGTACAAAATATGTTTTTACATTCGTTCAAAATATTTTACATTGTATTGTGCGCTTTTTACATTTGTTGTTTGCTTTTTATCGCTGCAGCAAGGGCAGAGCTGTAGCAATTCCACGTCCAAACATCCCATTTTGACCTTCTACTATGCCAAATTTTTATTTGATAATTCTAATCTTACTCCCCAGGCATTATTTACAAGAAAGATATTTGATAATTAAATAAGAACTGCTCCATCTTTACAAAATAGCTGCAGGGGTGGTTATAATTAAGCCACATGCTTCTAAGTAGGATGAGGAGTAAAATCGACCTAAAATGTAATGGAGAACTTTAAGCATCTGCAAGCATCTGGTGGTGTTGGAATTTGCGTTTCTGTTGGTTTTCGAGTATCAGCTGTAGACCTTCATGAACTTGGGTAATTGCTGGTAGGGTTCCAGTGTTCCTGTTGGTTATGTGGTCCCTGCTGGTACTGCAGGATTTTTGGCCTCTATGAAGAATATCCTTCGTTACTTTCTCAAATTACTCCAAACAGTTTAATGGGAAGCACTTGTGTTCATGGGCTGGTGCATTCTAGCTCTTAGGTTCAACTGGAGCGATCATTATATCTTTAACGCTGCCTGTTGAACCAATAGATTATGGTAGCTTAATGATACTTCACTTAATTGTTTTGGTCAGGCTAGTTGTACTGCAAAATTTTACGTTCTTATGCTAGGAAGAAACATGTTAAGGATATCAAATTAACATTTTGGGTATGTCATAATCCTGGAAGTTGTGTGGATACCTGTATCAGTTTGCAGAGGATAAATACTAGGACAAAGAAAAATTGATAAACGTGAACATTTGAAACTGAACCTACCGCTCTCTAGGTCCTAGTTTCTTGAATGTAATTATTCATTAATCATAGGAATAACCTATGCATGCAAAGTCTTTGTTAGAAACCACTTGATTCTCATAAAAATTTTCATTGGTGCAGGATTTTGTATGATAAACGTTTCAGCGCCTTTCACTTTCCAGTCATGGACGAGGATGCACCAAGCTATCGTACAATAATTCAGAATCCTATGGACATGGCGACTCTGCTACAGCATGTTGATAGTGGCAAGTATATCACTTGTAAAGCATACTTGGTTGATTTTGATCTCATTTTGGCCAATGCAAAGGTGTGTCTTTGTTAAAGATGATATAAAGTAGTATTGTTTTTCACTTTTTATTTCTTAATGTCCAATGAAACTGCCACAAGGTCTGTTTTATTGCATGTTATGAAACTTTATCAAAGCTAACTGAGAAAAGCAACATATTCGGATTGTTTGGTATACATAAATATAATCAGCCTGTTTAATACTTCCTCCATCCCATAATAAATGTCGCACTTTCCTTTTTTGTCTGTCACAAAATAAATGATATGTTTCCAATATTTGGAAAGAGATAGTGTTATTTATCATTGTACAAGAAATGTACAAGCTAGTAAAGCACATTCCTTGAAACGTTGACAAGTCAAAGGCGAAATTTATTTTGGGACGGAGGGTGTAAATAATTATGTGTTCATGGGAGGTTGTGGCTGATAGCACTTCTATATCTTTATCTGACTGATCATGGCAAACTGGTTCTGTATCTCTGAATGCTTGTTCTTCGGACCATCTCATGCTTTCCTTGCTGAGTCTTCTATTTTAATGCAGAAATATAATGGAGATGATTACAATGGAGCTAGGATTGTCAGTAGGGCTTATGAACTTCGAGATGCAGTATGCTACATTTTATTTATTTATTTTTATCTTATTGTTCATCTGTCTTCTGTTATCTGTTTGGGTCCTTCGCGTTTGGATTTTATGTTTGACAATTATGCTTTCCTTTAGGTGCATGGGATGCTGTCGCAAATGGACCCAGCATTGGTTGCTTTTTGTGAAAAGATATCTGCAGAAGGGGGGCCACTGTCTGTACCTGATGATTTGGGGGGCTTTTCTTTCCAACATGCTCCTGTCGTTCAGATGGCGTCTGTGACTCGAGCAAGTGCCCGTTTACGTAATGTCCAGCCTGAGGTTAATCTCGATCAAACCTATGAAGCACTGAGACGGGCAAAGAAGAATTCTGATCTTGCACATGCAGGTATGATCACGCAACTGGTATTTTCTACTCCCTGTCTCTAAATAAAGAATGTCCATTTTCAAGAAATTTCTGTCCCAAAATGAATGTCCTATTTAGAAATAACTTTGTCCCCAAATGTTTTTTTTATACATAAAAAAAAGTTACTAATCACGTTATACTTGCAAAACTAAATGTTAGGAAGTGGAAAACAGGAATATTTACGCATCTGCCATTTAATTGTACAAAAAGTTTAACATTTCCAGAATGTCCTCTAAATAAGCTTTGGACATTCATTTAGGGACGGAGGTAGTAGTATCATAAAGGATTGAAAACTCAACCTGATAGTCTTAATTGGTTTGCTAATAACCTGATTTAGATCTAGGCTCGTTCCATCCCAATCATGCTCATATGGTATTTTAGGCCGTGTTTGCATTGTGAGCACTTCCACACATTTTTATTCGAATTTGGGACTTCCATTCTTGTCTGTTCCACCATCTCTTATATCTTTCTTACTTCTTCAATCATTGAACTTAAGAAAAACAAGTCTTGAAACCAAAAAATCTTGTTCTAGCAAACGTGGGGTAAATGCCCCCCCCCCCAGAAGAACCATTTGTTGGTAGGGAGGAAGATTTAGTGGGAGCGTCAAACTGAAGAAAATACGGTGTTGGGCAGAGTGGAGGGAAATAAATCATGATGTTTGATTTTGCTTTTTCTTTATTGTAATTTAATTTAATTATTCTTTTTTCATTTATTTATTCTTGTTTCTCTTATTTCTTTACACTTTCTTCTTTTAAATATCTTGTTAGCTCTCACCTTTTTTATATTTTATTACTAATTTGTTTTATTTTTACCATCCATTTTTTTCTCATCTCTTCTTTGACGAGTTCATACGTCGTTTCATGTTAGCCGATCCCAGATTTGGGACTAAGACTTTGTCATTGTTGTTGTTGTTGTAGCAAACCAATTATTTAGTCTGCTCACGTATTTTCACAATTTAGTTGCATCCAGACCTTTTGATGTTTCTGGCATGTTGAAATTTCATGCAACTCTTAAATTCAACAGCAGAAGATGGACCACCGCCTCAAGAACCAGTGCTACAACCATCAAAGCCATCTCAAGAACCCGAGGTGGTTGATTTAAATCAAAGGGTGGATAGTTCACCTGCTGATTGCGTTGAGGTTGAAGTTGAAGTTGAAGTTGAGACATCCAACTGTGTCAGTGAGTTGAAATCCCAAGATGTGGTAATGCCAGATGCTGAAAGCTGCAGCAAAAGCGAGTTGGTCAAGCAGCTTTTTGTGGAGCGGACTAGCAGTTATGGGATTCCCCAGCTGGAAAGGCTTTATACTCGCATTATGAAGGGGGTTTTTGAAATTAAGAATGTAAAACATAGCGACAATCTCAAGTCTTTAATTTTGAGCTTTTTGTTGAAGTTTGCTGAGGATGAAGCTAATTTTTGAGCTAATACCAGTTATTCTTCCTGATAGAAACTCTCCACTCTCTCTCTCTCTCTCTCTCTCTCTCTCTCTCTCTCTCTTATTCTTCCTGATAGAAACTCTCCCCTCTCTCTCTCTCTCTCTCTCTCTCTCTCTCTCTCTCTCTCTATCTCTCTCTCTCTCTCTCTCTCTCTCTCTATGAAGGGGGTTTTTGAAATTAAGAATGTAAAACATAGCGACAATCTCAAGTCTTTAATTTTGAGCTTTTTGTTGAAGTTTGCTGAGGATGAAGCTAATTTTTGAGCTAATACCAGTTATTCTTCCTGATAGAAAGTCTCCACTCTCTCTCTCTCTCTCTCTCCAGACAATGATGAGAAATGGTCAAGGAAAATTCTGTGTTAAAAAGTGGTTTCTCCTCTCTCTCTCTCTCCAGACAATGATGAGAAATGGTCAAGGAAAATTCTGTGTTAAAAAGTGGTTGTACAATTGGATCAAAGCACCTGCTGCAAACATTTTCAGGAAATATCAAACGATCTGGAAAAAATAATCTTGAAGCATTCCATCGTGTCCCTACTTAATATAGGTTGGACAGTCTTTGCAAAATTAGGATCGAAATGGAGCACGGGCACGGAGCAAACAAATGAAGAATAAGATGACAAAATATAAAATTTGCGTGACTTCTTGTCTGCTCGACGAGGACCCATTTCTAAAACGATCTTTTTACTTTTTTTTTTGTTGTCCGTAAGATGATACTTTGAACAATAGTTTTAAATTAAAATAATTATATTAATGAAATCTAAAAAAAGTTATTAATAATATTGATAATGGTGTATTAATAACAAATAACAAGTTTAAATTTTTTATTAGCATAATTAATACTCTCTCCTCTTAGTTTGACTTGACACGAATATTAAGAAAAGTAAATATTGTGAATATAAAGAGTAAAGTAGGAAAGAAAAGGTGTGTAGAGAGTTTTTGTTGTGAAGATGACAAGTGGGTTCCATTGTCCATTATATTAAGTAATAAAACAACTAAAAACCTTAAATTATGACATATTAAAAAGTAAAGCAAGAATCTTAAATCGGAACGAATGAAGTATAATTTTAATTTATTGTTCAAATTACCTTCATATTAAAAAAAAATGGAAAATTATTTAGAATGAATGGAGGGAGTGTTACAGGTTCAACAATAAAAATATTTCACCCAACAAATTTGTGTCCCTATTACAAGGAATGATAAACATTTTAACTACCCTCTCAAAGCTCTTCATTCACAAGAGGCACATATTTGCTATCTTCTTCCAGATTTCCTCTACATTTTGGTGTATTTTTCTCCTAATATTTTATAATAGGTTAAAGATTTAATCGCTCTCATAAAAGTAAATGTTTATTTATTGGGTCAATCCATTATTTATTCAGAATGGGGTCCATGACCAACTCACAAACGTGCTATAGCTGGCAACACTTCAGCTGAGCAGTGCCAAATACTTTATTGCGGTGAGTGGGAGGAGACCTTGGAAGTTAAAACCTTCCCACATCGAATACAAACTAAAACAATCTCACAAATAAAACAGCCTTCTGAACGGATCAAACATGCTGAGCTTAATTACGCAAGCTTGTGACCCAAGTGGGGGCATTAAGGTGATGGGAGGGGACTGATGATTGTCAGGTCTTGTTTGTTCGTTCAATGGGCTGGAGATCTGCTCAAATAACCGGGTCTTTAAAGAAAAAAGGACTCCGGGCCCAAAAATTGGGTTTGTCAAGTTGAAAGATTGACCTTCAAGAGTTGACGGGCTTACCCTTGACCACTTGCTTGAGGGAGGACCAAAGGGATCAGTACAGATCTCATAGATTGGGCTAAAAATGGCCCTAGCCTGTGAGTCGAGACATCCATAAATGGATTTGGGCTGGCTTTTCAGAGCAGCAACTACCCTGCCTTGCTCTGGCCCAGCGGACTTCAAGATTGTGCAATCTCACCCCAACTATCATCTTTTGGGCCTTCTCCTCTAAAGTTATATAGTGGCATTAAACGTAAATACATAAATTATTTCGAATAAAGTTAAAATTTTAAACAATTATTTATGTAAAAAAATTATAGCTGAAAGATAAAAATTATACAGTAGTTGTTAAGATAAGGACTATTAATAAAAATAAAAAAAAATAAAAGATCTTGTAAATCTAATATAATAAATATTTATAAAAAAGTTAAATATATTTAAATAAATATATATTTGTTTTTAAAATTTACAATGAATATTATAATTAAGGAATTATTTTAGGTTATATAAATTGATTTAATAATTAATTATTAATTACAAATATAATATTTTTGTAAAAATATTACAATTTTAAAAAATAATTGACTATATATTCATGTTAGCTTAAGTAAATTGTAAACCTTAAAATATTAAGAGTCTTAATAAGTAATATGTGAGCCCAATATATGTTGAGGCCAAAAACGCTACATATCACAACCCTATTCCTAAACCATCCTCAATATGACCCTCTCTCTCTCTTTCTTTCTATTTTTTTTTTGAATTGAGTTTTTTTATTAATAAATGAATTAATCTATTATAAGAGCGACAAAGTATTAGAAACGGATTTGATGGGGTTTGAACCTCTGAACTCTCGCATGGAAAGGGACATCGTATGCCGCTTTTGCTAGAGCTATTTGGCCGCTCTCTCTCTCTCTCTCTCTCTCTCTCTCTCTCTCTCTCTAGCGTATATTATGAAGTTTTTGTCTGCCATTTTTTCTTTCTCTGATAAATTTCACCGCATAAATTATCAATCTCTAATGTTATACAATTCTTTCTATTAGTATCATAAAACCCTCTACATGGCAACAAATTTAAATGATGGAATCAAATGACCGTAACACATTTATTGGTTTCAAAAGAAATATTCGCGTTGTGGGATTTTAGTTAAGGTTATTGATATCAATCAATAATTATTTATATGTCATTTCGAGTCTTCAATTTAGGTATTTTCGAAATCATTTATTTTTATTTTATTGAATTAATTTTTATTTATTTGAAAATTTTTAAGTTTCAACACTTATTTCATGTTAATTATGATTTTTTTAAAGAAATTAACTCATTTATTGCAATCACATTTATATTTCGAGATACAACTTAGGATTTTTATTTCTCCTAAAATTTGTAGAAGCTGATGTATATATATCAATTTTTACAATTTTAGATTTCAATAATTTAGGTTATAACAATTTTAGATTACAATATTTTAGGTTATAATATGGTATTTTTCTGTCAAATAATATTCAATTTGGGTTGATTTTTGTTTTAACTTTGGTTTGATTTTGTTCCACATATGTGATTTTGGTTATGAAAATTTCATTAATTATATTCATTTCTTTTTATGTAAATGTATATGTGTTTAGTTTTTTTAAAGCCACAATATTAATTATTTTATTCCTAAACTGTTTTAAATGAAAGAGTAGTAATCATTTATTGCACTGAATGTTTAAATTAAATGACTTTAATTATCTGTTTATGTAGCGTTGATATTTTTATTGAATAACAGAGTCGTCACTTATTATTTATTTAGAAAAACAACAAGAAAAACCTTTTTAATTATTGAAAGAGATTTGAGGGTTCGGGTGTTAAGTTATGGAATAGGAAGGTCGAGGAGCACCCATTCCACCCAATTCGGAGATCGGTCTTGCCAATTGAGTATTATCAATCTAATTAATAATTAAATAAGAAAATCCTAATTAATTTCTTAATTAGGAATGTCGGATTGTATGCTTCGAGATCGCCTCCATGGATTGAAGGGCTCTAGGCTAATCCTTTTGATAGGATTACACTACTCTAAAAGCAATTAGAGTGGGATTGAGAAGAAGAATAGGAGTTTACCTTGTGTTTAAGGAGTATTTGATTTAGAACGTGGCTCTAAGTGTTTTCCTCGGTCGAGAAGTGATTCGGGTAGAGTTTCGCCTCGATTCTAGGCTTGAATCTTGACGTTCGTCAATCAACAAGGTTGATGGACGAATTTAGGAGTTATTTATGAGAGTTTTGAAGAAATATTTCGGGAAGAGAAACCAACAAATTGTGTGTGTTGTGTGTTTTAGATTAGGAATCGAGAACCTCTGAAATACTGAAAGTCATCAAGTATTTATAGGGGTTTGGAGAGGTAAAAGTGGATTGGAATACCTCCCATGGAAGCTTCCAGAACTAAAATATCATCGGATATCCTGATTGGATAACATTTATCAAGAAAAGAGGTTGAAACGGAGAAGGAAAGTGATTCTGCACATCCTGCAAAGGGGTTGTCTCACGCGAGACACGTATGTCCCGCGCGGGACAACTAGTCGATTGACTATTTTGTCCTCTTCAGTTATTCCGTTAGTCAGTTAAGTCCAAAACTAACGAGGTTAGTTAGAAATTTAACGAAACATGACGAAACTGATATGCTTTCATCAAAACACAAAAGAGAGATGAAGAGTAATGTAATCATGAATTATTGGTTCAGAATGGGGTGTCTACAGAGCCCCTCGGCGACAAGTCTTATAGAAGAAGTCATGTCGTCGATAGAAAAGACATCATTCTGAACACAGGGATGGTCGTGCCGCACGGCTGCCTACGTATCTCTATCGGAGAATCAGACCAAAACGTAGTTCGACTCCAAAATATAAAAAGACTGCTTTAGGTATTTTGAAAAGCATTTTGAAAATCGAGGACAAATTTTTTTTTTGAAAAGGTAAAATCATACTAAGGAATCAAGGATTTGACCCAATTCTGAAGATACATGTTTGTTGATGAAGTTGGTTGAAGTGCGCCATCCGAGGTTACTGACGTAGCTGAGGTTGTTTGAGTGCTTTCGAACTATGGATAAATTCATACTGAGGAATCAAGGATTTGACCAAATTCTGAAAATAACCGTTGTTGATGATGCGCCGCCTGAGGTTACTCACGTTGCCGTTGTTGCCGAGGTCACGGACTTTGTTGATGCTGAGGTCACAGACTTTGTTGTGGTTGCCGAGGTTACGGACTTGAAGTTTGCTTCCGTCACAGACTTTGTTGTGGTTGCCGAGGTCACGGACTTGAAGTTTGCTGCCGTCACAGACTTTGTTGATGTTGCCGAGGTCACGAACTTGAAGTTTGTTGCCGTCACAGACTTTGAAGTTGTCGGTTGAGGTGGAGGTTCTGTCGGCTCCTGTAATGCAAGGATATATGCATATTGGTCTCGGATAGACCCTAATGATTCTTACCTTTCTGTACCTGTTAGCACATAAAGATTCCAAATAGATTTTTTGGATTTTAGTTGTTTAACTGGACTTACGTGGTGGTGTTCATGTCTGTTCGTGTAAATGGTCGGTTGGTCATTTTGTGAATTTATGTATGAGTATATGGTATATGAACATGTAGGGACACTTGCATGGATATATATTTGAGATGGGTGAACTATATGAGTGAACTTGTGTTTGACAAGTTGGGACCAAATCAGGTTTATGCAAAATCTGTTGCTAGTCAGCGAGGCTGTACTGTTTCTTCATTGTTGTAGCATTTTGATGAGTAACCTTGTGTGAACACATCTAGACTTGTTGCGAATCTTCATTCTTACTTCTCCTTTGAATCGTGTCTCTAGGAGGCAAACGACTATAAATATGTTGACTTTCGTAATGGCTCTATGTCCAAGGCCCTTTGCTGTCTCAAGCCCCAAGTTGCTTGCAAGTGGTAGATGACTTTGTGAACAGGCTTGTGAGGCTGCTCTCTTGATTTGAAGATGATCGAAGAAGACTCTCCTTGTTGTTTTGATTTGAAGAGGATCGAATGATGCTCGATAAAGAAGGTTGAAGAATAGTCTCCCTTTGACTTTGATGATATTTTTTTGTGACACACCCTGATTTTTGCCTAGACCGCCCTTTCGGGTTTTCAATCTAGCGGGCATCTCTTTTGCGTCTTTCTTTTTTTTTTTTTTTTAAATAGTATGTTAACTCGAAGAGAACTTAGAGGAGAGAATCTTATTGAGGAGAGAGAGATGAGATCTCAAGTTAGTTGAGGAGAGACGAACTCTATTCTTTTGGAAAGTGATTCAAGCATTGACTCTTGGAGAAGTGTATTCTCTAATGATGAGAGTGAGAAGCAAAGAGGAAAGCTCTTGATGCAGATTTGATTATTTTGAAGAGTTGAAGTAGAGATTGACTGGGGGAGGAAAGGTTTAGAAAGCCCCAATTTTGATGCTTGGATTTCAAGAGTGTGTATTAGAGTGGCTAACAGGAAGCCCCTAAACTCAACAAGAAACGTTACTTGGCTCAAGGATCTAGAAAAGTTGTTCTACCTTTTAATGAACCGTGTATCATCTAGAAATTTCTAAATAAGTTTGAGAAGGAAGCCAATCATTAACATAACTTAAGGGTAAATATTTTTCTTGATACTGAAAGTCTTCTTCACTTGCTGTAAGAGGATGTTGAGTAATCTTCATTTCTTTTATTGGTATCACTTGACTCCTCTTCTTTGTGGGGAAGTCCTTCATGCATTTGAAGTTTCACCTTTGTTGTGGGGGTGATAAAAGCTTGGGAGTTTTTTTTTTTTTTTTTTTTTTTTTGGTACTCTCAAAGCTTTGAATTGAGTAGCCCCACTCTTCTTGGGATGAGGGTTGACAGCAACACCTTTTGGCTTTCTTCGTTTGTTGACTTTTGACTTTCTGTAGGGGTAATGTTTAGCCCTTAAGCCTTCTAATGATAAATTAAACTCGTTTAGAAGTTTCTATATCTGCGATGAATTAGGGAATGGAGGGTCCATTATTTTAAATGATATTCATGAGGTAGAACAACATTAGGAAAAGTGTTTAGGAAAAGAAAATATCTTTGATTAATCGGAGAAATTGAAACAAACTCGATAGTTTAGATGACACAAACTAGAGGAGGTGAGAAGTACTAGAAATATAGAACGACTCTTTGAGTTCATACTTGGAAATTTAAAACCTAATTTACTTCTATCAAAGGAGAAAGGGAGAGGATAGTTGCAGCCCCAAAGTGGTAAGTGTAGATTTCTTCTCAGAGCTTCATCTTCTTCATGTATTATGAGGGAGATGATTGGTGATGATGTTGGGACGTTCTAACTCTCCATCGTCAAAGAGGTCTTGGATGATGTCCTTCAAGTGGTGGCAAGTGTTGGTGTCGTGGCCGGTGAAGTTGTGATACATGCAGAATAAGTGATGAGCGTGATTAGGACCCATATCCCTAGGAGGAACACCTTCCCTTGGTTTGATCTTTTCATTCTTGACAAGAACATCGAGGAGTTCTTCTTGAGTGATTCCTTCAAGTTTGTCATAGTGCCTCTTTTTCATTCGGGAGGAGGAACAACAGAATACTTGCCAGTGTTGGAGCGGTTGAATGCAATAGCATTGACTGAAGCATCCTTATTCGTGGTTGGTTTCTTGTAGCGGAAAGTACTTTCCTTCTTTTTGATTTTTAGAAAGTCATCAATCCTAATTCCGGACTCATGGAGTTCATTGAAACTAGGAAAATAATTACCGGCGAGCTTCTCTTGAAATTCATCACGGAGGCATTGGAGGAAGATGTGGATTTGCCCTTTGAGAGTAGGTCTTTCGACAATTTCAGTGAGTTTGAGTCTCCATCTTCTAGCAAAGTCAGCAAAAGACTCATTTGCATGTTGCTTGGTTTGTTCAAGATCCCTCCTAGTAGGGCGGTAAGTGGAGTTGTCTTCAAACTGCTTTTGGAAGACTAAACATACAGACGACCAATCAAGCCTTCTAGTCATAGGAAGATACATGTACCAATCCCTTGCGGCACCCTCCAAAGTTTGGGGAAAGCATTGGGCCAAGATTGTGTTATCAACGCCCATTAGAAACATAGCCCAAGTGTAGGTCTCAACATGAACTCGAGGACAAGTAGTACCATTAAACTTGGCAATGTCGGGTGTCTTGTACTTGCGAGGAAACTTGGCGATGGATTGTTGAAGAGCATCAGGATCTAAGGGGACGAATGATCCCTTTGAAGTGTCAAGGGTAGCAAGTTTCTTCTCAAGGTAGTTTTTAGTAACATGGTTACCAAACTTAGTAGTTTCATCACTACCTTCCTTTTTGGTCTTAGTACTCTTGGAGACATGTCCCTCATCATCGGAGAAGGATGATGAAGAGGATGAATCGAATTCTTCCTCTTTCTTGCTTGACTTTTTGGTTTTCTTATTCCTTTTGGTGTAGGATTCCTCTTCATCGGAAGAGGATTCCTTTTTCTGCTTTTGTTTTCTTCCTTTCTTGACTTTCATATCGTGGAGCTCTTGCATGAGGGCGGCCACCTCAATTTTCTTACTTTTTTCATCCATCTTAAGCATGGCTTGGATGAGTTCGGCCTTAGCTTCCTTGATTTCGGCCTCGGTGACAGAAGGAGAAGTAGACATTGTGTCGAGTCTTGGCGATAAACCTAGATGTGTAGCAACCGTGTTAAATCATGATCGAGTCCCAACAAGTCGGCTGATCAATAGGGCGAATGAAGGCTTGAAGGTTTTGGCCAAAACACGAAAAGACCGAACACTTATCTCGCACGGGACAAGTAGTCTCGCGCGAGGCAACACCACGGGAAGTCACAATTTTTTTTATTATTTTAATCCTAATTTTGTGCATCTAACAATTTATTTTGATGTATCTCCAAACTTAAATCTATCATTATCTGATAGTAATTTATTAGATGCTATGCAACTAACAATTTATACTAATGGTTATAATTTTAAACCAGAAAGCGAAATAATAGTAATATGCTATAGAATTTATTATAAAGTCTTACATACTTTAAATCCAAAAGTAAGACAAATATCGTTTTCAGGAACTACTACTGTAGTCCAAACAAATTTATTAACTTCAAATATAGCAACTAATAGGTTGATTAGGTGGGATGAAATAAACTTGCTAACGACTTGGTCTCTTCCTTAGGAAATAGAGCCTGAACCAATATTAAATAAAAACATAGATCAAATAATTCAAACATCTGAAGGAGATATAGAAATAAAATTTAATTCTCAAAGAATTATTAGGTTACCTAGAATGTTTTGGTCAAATTTCAACAAGTGTCTCTAATGACAAGAAAAATGACTAAAGTGATATGAATCAGGGTACAATGATTATCGGGTTGAATAGAAATGAACACAAGGTATTTGTTGACTAGGGAAAGCCCTTGAACAACTTGTTCGCCGGCATAAAACCCCGAGAGGTTTAGGAACCTACCTTGACCAAAAGTTTACTAAGTATTGAGGTGATTACAGAGCTATGAGCGTATGCAAGGGAGCTTAAGCTAGTGAAAAACGTGTGTGCAAAATACAGTGTTTTTCCCCTTTTATACCTCAAATAACGGCTAATTTACAAGGAGAAAAAATAGGCCTAGAATCTCGGATAAGAGGTTGATCTCGTTGAGACATTATCGCCATTTTGTTGATTGAGGGGATAATGATCCGTTGCTGGGTATTTGCATGGTGAGATGTCTTTGAATTGATCTTCAATTACTTTGACACGTTCCCTGAAAAATAGGGTTAACATAACAATAGTTCAACCTGCAAACGATCAAGATGTAATAGAACAACTCAAGTTGTTAGTACCAAGATTCTAGGTGCAAGTTGTAAACAAGTTGATTTAAAAACGTAGGGCCCAACAATTGCCCCCAAACTTTTTGAATTTAAAATGAAGAATATAAAGAGACAAAAAAATTAAAAAGTTTGCCAGAAATGGATGTGATGCACGGCGGTTTTAAATGAAAAGGTTTTGATGGGACGGTTTTGAAGATTTCCAAAGCAAAAGTCATGATTGTTTAGACTCCCAACCGCTGCCAACCTCTCCCTTAAATAAATAAGACTCCTCCCCCAACTCTCCCTTTCACAGAATCAAAAAGGTAGCTTTCAAGGAGGTCTTCGAGAGGAATAACCAAGGAAGGAGACCGGAGAGAAAATCAAGTAGGAATTTTCCGGTGAGTTTCTCTTTTCCTTTTTAATTTTCTCTTTGATTTGTTGCTCAAGTTGTAAAAATGGGAAGAAAAAAGGTGAGTATAATAGAAAGTAACGAGGGTTTGCCTGAGGGTTTCTTGACTCAAAACATGTTGAAAGACCCGGACAAAGAAAAATGTTTGATTCCTCAAGCCAACTTAGAAATCATTAAGAAAAACCACGCTATGCCATATTAAACCGTCTTTTTCACCGACCCTGACTTAACCTCTGAATGCTATTCTCCCGATTGGGTGTGCTTTCCCGAATATCCCTTTGTTATTGGCCTAAAATTTCCCTTCCCAAAGTTAATTACTAGGTTTTTGTTTCCTCAAAACTCAACTATGCCCAAATCATGCCTCAAGGCTGGAGGTGCTTGTAAACCCTAGTTAGGTTAAATGCGGAGACTGAGTTGGAAGTTGGTTTAGAAGAATTCGCTTATACAACTGAGATTAGGGGATTTGGCCCTGGGAGATTTGGTTTTAGGGTTAAGACTGGTGGAACCCCTTTTTTGAATGATAACTGTGATCCTGCTGATAGAGGTTGGAGGAACAAATTTTTCTTTGCAAGGAGAAATACCCTGGTTTCGGAGGAGGGTGCAATTTCCAAGTGGAGGTCTCAAGGTAGTATAGATAATTTTTCTTACTCTATTAATGTTTCTTAACAACCTGCTAACTAACCACTTGAATTTCCTTTGGCGTAGTTGCTAAGCTGAGCGTGCTTTTTGCTCATAAAGATGAAACAGAGGTGAATGTGAGAAAAATCTACGAGTTGGATCCATCGAGTTAGGAGTTTCAAAGCCTTTCTGTCCTATTCTCTCTGCAGATTTAGAAGAAGAACTTAACCCCGAAGAAGCTCTACTGATCCCATCAAGATGTCCACAGTGTTTGACAAACCTCTTAAAGTTTTCCTATCTCCAATTTATTCTAGTCCTTTCAAGTTGTTTTAATACTATATCCCTTTGTCGCAGCTACTCGTTCTAAGACCTCTGTGAGCGTTGCGGACCTACTGGCTGAAGCTAAGGCAAAGAAGATTGTGAAGAAAAATAACAAGCCCTCAACTCCCCATTCTGCAGTATCTAGCTCTGAAGCAAAAGTGTCCAAGAAGAAGGAGGAAACCAAGAAGAGGAAATTGACAGAGGCTGAAGCCACAGATGTGGGTGGCGATTTGAATATGGAAAAGACAAAAGAGAAGTTCAAAGCTGCGATGACAGAGTTTATCGACAAGGTGAAATTTAAAGATTTTGAACTTTATACAAAAGAATTCATAGGGAATTAACACTTCTTTTTCACAGGTTTCAGAGATCATGATTCCTATTATGGATCAAGTTGATATTTTGAAGATCAAGGCGGCTAAATGTAGCCACGAAGCTGAAGAAAGAAAGAAAGAAACCAAGAAGTATGCTGATGAGGTGGTAAAACTAAAGAAAGCTAATGGGACTTTGGAGAAGGAGTTGGCAGCTGTTTATGCTGAGAAGGCGAAAGAAAATGAAGCACATGTGAAGGAGCTTGATGCATCAAAAGAAGATTTTAATTTCAATGTCACCAAGACAGTGTTGGAGGCAAGGATCCAACTTATGGAGGAGTTTAGGAATGGACAAGATACAACTTGGGATGTGGAGGAGGAGAAGAGAACTTTAGAATGTTTCATTGGTGAACCGGTAGATGGAGAAGAGGTAGACTCACCGGCCCTTGAAACTATTAATCAATTGGTTGAAGATGCTAACAACATTTTGAGTACCGCAGTGGTTGCTCAAGCTGGAGAAAAGGATCAAGAGAAGGAATCAAGTGTACCACCGGCGGCAGCAGGCCAAAATGTTTGAAGAATTTGAAAGTTTTTAAGTAGTTTGGAAGGAACAAAACAATTTCTTTTTGCTTTTATTCGTCATAGCTCTGTTGGTATGCACAAAATGGGGGGTATGTCCCCAAAATAAGGTATTTTGGTATGTAATGGCTCATAAGAGCCCAAATAATTTATTTGGGGGTACTAGGTTGGTCCAGTACTCCAAGCTTTCTTAGGTTTTAAGGGATTGGTTGGCTTACCCAACTTGTCCTTTAGTTGCAAACTCTTTTGGGAACACTCTAAGGTTTTATAGAAGTATCTTAAGCTTCCAGAAATACTTGCTTGTTCATTGGATAACATGTTGATGTTATAAGCAGAAGGTAACATGATAATGTTACAACCAGTAGTCACAACTTGAATAAGTGTGAAATCGTGCGCCCAGGCGAAGGTGTCAAAACCTTAATTAGTTAGAAAAGATGGAAATCTTTTAACCATATGTAAATTGTACCTTTGATCAGAGGTAACCGTTTGAAGAGATAGAACAAGTATCAGCCGTCCTGGAGTGTCAACAAGTTCTATCCCTCTCCAGCTAGAGTTTCAACATGTTTGAGCCGTACTGGCGTGTCAACATGTTGAAATTATTCTTCCTAGGTCCAAACATGTTGGAGCCGTACTGGCGTGTTAACATGCTTAGACCTACTCCAATTTTAGGTCCCAACAAGTATCAGCCGTACTGGTGTGTCAACATGTTGAGCCTACTCCGTTTGTTCATGTTGTATACCTTGCAAAACAAATTCATGTTAGGGTTGGGCGTTAGCGTAGCTAACGCCCCTCCGATGCTTAAGTTAGTAAGGATTTTCAATAAAACTTAATAACTTGAAACATGTGAATGAACTTGAGAACAAAAATAGATCATACCTGAGAAGTCTAGTTGTTAATGACTGGACTTACATAAAATAGAGCTTCAAATGGATGGCGTTCCAACTCCTAGGGATCCTGTCTCCACTTGGGATTGATAACCAATATGCACCCTTGCCAGCTTCAGCATCGATGAGATATGGTCCTTCCCACTTGGGAGCTAATTTACCTGCATTCAATTCTCTTGTATTTTGAAATACTTTTCTCAAAACTAAATCACCAACCTGGAATCTTCTTATTCTGACATTCTTGTTATATGATCTAGCAATCCGTTGTTGATAAGCTGCCATCCTTATCTTGGCTAAATCCCTGACCTCATCAATTGTATCTAAATCTTGGGTTAGCAAAAGATTATTTTCGTCTTGAGTTAACAAACCATACCTTGCTGTTGGGATTGTCACCTCGACTGGAATTACAGCTTCTGCTCCAAATACCAATGAATATGGAGTCCTACCTGTGGCCCCTTTTGTAGTGGTCCTATCTGTCCAAAGTACAAGTGGTAACTCTTTGGCCCATTTCCCTTTCTTTTGATCTAGGCGCTTCTTCAAGTTGTTGACAATTAACTTGTTGCTTGATTCAGCTTGACCATTGGCTTGAGGGTGGACAGGCGTAGACATGATCAGCTTGATGCCCCAGCGAGCACAAAAATCTCTAGTCTTCTTACTTATGAATTGGGACCCATTGTCGCATATGATTTCTGAAGGTACGCCAAACCTGCTTATAATATTTTTCTTTAAAAATGAAATTACCTCCTTGTCTCTTACTTGCACATAGGCCTCTGCCTCGATCCACTTTGAGAAATAATCAGTCATTGCCAACATGAACACTTTGCCACCAGGGGCCTTAGGCAGCTTGCCCACAATATCCATTGCATGAAAGGCCAAGATGAGACAATAGAGTGTAGAGGTTCTGCAGGTTGATGCAAGATGTTGCTGTGTCTTTGGCAGGCATCACACTTCTGTACATAGCTCATGGCATCTTGACGCATGGTTGGCCAGTAATAACCAGTCTTGAGGGCCTTCGACACCAAAGCTTTTCCACCAGAATGATTTCCACATATTCCTTCATGAATTTCTTTTAGCACCAGTTCAACTTGCTCATTATCGATACATCTCAAATAGTGCCCTGCAAAAGATTTCTTGAACAAGACATTATCTATTAAAACGAAAGTTGAAGTACGAATCTTAAAAGATCTAGCATTCTTAATATCTGGCGGAATAGTCCCAAGTTGAAGGAACTCGATTATGGGTTGGGTCCAAGATGGTCTTGCGTCTTGTGTCCCATCAGGTTGAGTAACCACTTGAGTTTCCTCAACTTGGTCTATTGCCGGGAACTTAACATAAATAATGGGAATATTAGTATGCAACATTGACTTGCAAGTTGAACCCAAGTTGGCCAACCCGTCCGCTTCTGTATTCTCTTCTCTAGGGACCTGTTCCAAAGAGAATGACAAAAATTTCGAGGCTAAAGCTTTGACATGTTGGAGATATAGAGTCATCTTGGAATGCTTCGCCATATAACTGCCATTGAAATGGTTAGCAAGTAATTGAGAATCAACATATACATTTATATGAGTAATGTTTAGACTTAAAGCTGTAGTTAAACCCATGATTAAAGCTTCATACTCAGCTTCATTATTCGTTGCATTGAATTCACAAGATACAGCTTGAGGTATGATATCACCTTGAGGGGATTTTAGAACTATTCCCAAGCCAATTCCTTTGGAATTCGAAGCTCCATCTGTGAGCAGTGTCCAAAATCTAGGAATAGTTTTACCTTCAAGTTGATGTACTTCCAATTCCACCTCGGGCTGCAAACTTGGGCTAAAGTCTACTACAAAATCAGCTAAGGCTTGAGATTTGATAGCTGTTCTGGGCTCATATGATATGTCGTAGGTGCTCAATTTGACTGACCACTTGGCCAATCTGCCTGACATTTCTGGAGTTCTCAACACATTTCTCATAGGGTAGTTAGTTCTACCAGTTATAGAATGTGTTTCAAAATAATGACGTAGTTTTGTAGCAGCAGTAGTCAAGGCTAAGATTAATTTTTCGAGATGAGAATACCTCGTTTCAGCATCCAGTAAAGATTTACTGATATAATATACAGGATGCTGTTCGCCTTGGATTTCTTTCACCAGTACTGCACTAAATGCATTCTCAGATACAGCTAAATATAAATAAAGGTGCTCACCTCGTTCTGGTTTAGCAAGCAGAGGTGACATCATTAAGTATTCTTTAAGTTGTTTGAAAGCTGCTTCATGTTGGTCAGTCCATTAGAAGAGTTTATTCTTCCTTAATACTTCGTAGAATAACCTGCACTTATCAGATGATTTAGATATAAATCTATTTAGTGCAGCTACTCTACCTGTTAACCTTTGGACATCTTTGATGTTCTTGGGAGATTCCAAGTTGAGAATGGCTTTGATCTGCTCGGGACTGGCTTCAATTCCTCTCTTGGTCACCATATAACCCAAGAATTTTCCTGCTCTAACACCAAAGTTGCACTTGGCTGGATTAAGCTTCATGTTGAAAGCTTTCAAGATGTTGAACGCCTCAGCAAGATGCTCCACGTGATCTTCAATATGCTTGGACTTGACTACCATATCATCTATGTAGACTTCCATTGTCTTGCCAAGTTGATCTTTCAACATCTTGTTCACGAGCCTCTGATAAGTTGCCCCTGCATTTTTAAGACCAAATGGCATAGCAATATAACAATATATACCTTCCGGAGTCATGAATGCTGTATCCTGTTGATCTGAGGGCTCCATTTGGATTTGCTGAAAGCCTGAGGACGCATCCATAAAGGTTAAGATGTCGTGGCCAGCTGTCTCGTCAACTAGAGAATCAATATGAGGGAGAGGGAATGGATCCTTCGGGCAAGCCTTGTTCAAGTCTGTGAAGTCCACGCATACTCGCCACTTGCCGTTCCTCTTTTCTACCACCACAACATTGGCTAACCACCTTGGATACTGAACTTCCCTGATCATCTTGGACTTCAAAAGCCTCTCAACTTCATCCTTTATGATCTGGTTCCGCTCCTGGGTAAACTTTCTTCTTTTCTGGTGGACAAGACGGATGGTTGGATCAATGTTCAACTTGTGAGTAATGATGTCCTTGCTTATCCCTGTCATGTCCTCATGCTTCCACGCAAAACAACACTTCTGACTCTTCAAGAACTCAATCAGCTCCTCCTCAATTTCGGATGGAAGGTCCACACCAACTTGCACTTGGGCCTCAGGATTCGATTCACCAATAGAAACATTTTTCTTCTCATGCTCCACCGCTTCAAGAATATCCTGGGCCTTCTTCTTTAATTGCTATGCTTGACGAGGGACTGAACTTGCTTTCATGTTAACCTTGTAGCATTCTTTAGAAACTTGCTGATTTCCCTTCAACTTGGCTACACCCTAAGGTGTTGGAAACTTGACGCACTGATGATACGTTGACGACACGGCCTTCATGTTGTGGATCCAAGGTCTTCCCAAAATGACATTGTACGAGGAAGAACATTCAATCACACAGAACCTTTCCATAGAATTCATGCCCTCCAAATAGATAGGCAACTTGATTTCTCCGACTGTCTGCTTTATTTCACCACTGAACCCTACCAGTACGGATGAATTCTTCACAACTTCGGATAAAGGAATGCCCATATCTTCCAGAGCATGAGTGAAGATTATGTTGACTGAGCTGCCGCCATCGATCAGGATTCTCTTGACCACACAATTAGCAATTTGCACCTGAACAACTAGACCAGCATGATGAGGGTCCAACGTGTTGTCCTTATCTTCACTTCAAAGGAGATAACTTGACCATCTATGAAATCACGACGCCTTAAGGGAAGTTCTGACTGATCCTCCTTAGAACTCTTGGCATGACGCTTAGCTGCAGAATAAGTTGTGCCACAAATATGGGATCCACCTGAAATAACGTTTACTACCTTGGTGGCTGGAGGAGGTACAACCTTCTCGGGTCTGGACTGCTCTCCTGAATCAGGCGCTTTTGAATCACTTCTGACCCTCTTCTTACCCAACAAATCCTTAAGAAGACCCTTGGATAATAAGTGAGCAATCTCCTTCCTCAAGGCAAAACAATTCTCAGTGGTATGCCCAAAATCCTCATGAAATGCGCACCACTTGGACTTGTCCTTCCAAGCTGTGGGCTGGTCACTCTTCTTGGGCCATCTAGCTTTATCTCCAAGATTTCCCATGGCGCAAAGGATTCCTGCAACGTCCACAGAAAAGCAGTATTCAGAAATTTTTGGATAATCATTATCATCCCCATCTTGATCATCATCTACAAAATGAACTTTAGAAGATTCAGATTTAACAGGGGGTTTGCCCCTGTTGGACTTATAGTGATGGGAATCCGATTTTCTGTCAGACGGCTCAAATAGAGGAGTAGGGGTCCTCCCAGTTGACTTCCCCAACGCCTTGAGCCGTCATCCTCCAATCGATGAAAGGCAAGGCTCTGGTTCTGATTTCTTCAAGTTGTTTCGCAGGAGTCATCACCAACTCATTATAAAATAGAGAGCTCTTCTTCAAGCCTATATGGAATGCTTCCGTAGCTGTGGACACGTCCAAGTTGGGTATAGTCACTGCCTCCTTGTTAAACCTGTGCAAATATTCTTTAAGACTTTCGTTAGGCTGTTGCACAATTCTATAAAGGTCACTAGTCAACTTGTCAAATGCCCTATTGCATGAAAATTGATTAATAAACATATTGTAAAGTTGAGCATAAGAAGAAATAGAGTTTAGAGGAAGTCCTGTTAGCCATTTTAAGGCCGGTCCTGACAAAGTTGACCCAAAGCCCCTGCAAAAACATGCTTCTTTAAAAACAGGGGGGATACTTATGATATCCATTGATTCTTGATACAACAACACATGCTCTGCCGGGTCGGTGCTCCCATCATACTTCTTCATATGAGGGACCGAAAACTTCTTTGGGATTTCCACGCTAGCTATTGCTGGAACAAAACGAGATTCGTTATAGCAAGTTGGAGAAACTTGGTGGTATGGCACATTGACTCCAGGTATGCTTCGAAGCAAATCCTTTATAGTCTGCATTTCCTTAACAAGTTGACTCTCTGCGAAAAGAGGATTGTTATTAAACTGAGATGCAGAAGTATAAAAAGCATTAAAGAAACTCCCCGTTTGCCCCATTGAGGGTGTAGCATAGGTGTAGCAAGATGACTGTGAGGACTCCCCACCCCGGGACCTATAAAATCGTGCCCCAGCTAGAGGGTCCCCAAACCAACTTCTAAAAATTTTAAAACTTTTTGTTTAAATAATTGAAAAATTGAATAAACTTTTGGAACCCAAACTATAACCTATTTTAATTTACAACATTTCATTGAAAATATTTATAAAACTTTATACATATTTCTTTTTCTCAATATAATAATAACCACACTTATTCCCAACTCCCAAACAGTACACATACCCTGACACCCATAAGACGGTCCAACTCCTTTCCGGCCTCACCGGTCTGGGCTACCTGTCTCAGCTGAAACTAAAAAAATTAAAGGGAGACGGGGTGAGAAAGAATCTCAGTAAGCTATTATGCATGCAGCAATATGCCATATAAGATGCAACACGTAGCAAGTTATTCTACCTCATATTTGGAATACTGTAAACACATTACATTACCTGATCTTACCTTTTCCCGTCTGAACAATAAGTCGTAATACGTGGGTATGGGCATACATCCTCATGGGAACCCATCCTCTATATGTGTGAACGGCTTAGGCCTATTCACGCCTTACAAGACCCATTTTTCAGGGAACCATGTAAGGTATCGGTATCCTATGAACCGCTTAGGCATATCCATAGTAATCGAGCCCCAAACCGTGGCCACAAAGGTGGGGTGGAAACGGACACAGGTATAATGAAATCCGAGCACCTTATGTTACAACATCTCATAAGTGGTCGCATTCCATTATACCCCCGAAATATCAGCTGATATTGATCACAATCATAATCACATTCAAGCACATAACAGTTACTTGAAGTCAAATCCACCCAATAGGATATCAATATATATAACACGGTACAATTACTCATGCTGAACAGTATAGAGCATGGTACAATTACTCATGCTGAACAATATAAAACATGGTACAATTACTCATGCGGAACAGTATAGAACATGGTACAATTACTCATGTTGAAGATCTCAATTAGTGTAACATGTATATAAACACTAATGAGTCAATATAATCCAGGTATGGCATGTATGCTCATAAATAATACAATGATGACGTGCAACAGTTATTTCACGCCCCAATTCAATCTATAAACATCCATAGATAAGCACGCAGAGGTACGATGACATACAAGTAACTCTACGCTTTCATAATATCATATTGTACCATTTACACACAAGTTCCACGATCTAGTACCGAGTTTCTATAAACTTTGGTTATCAATTCATAATGGTTTCCAACCCTTTCCCAAGCAACATTTATTTCATGCCCTAAATAACCCAATAACTATGTATAAGTAACCACGTAGAGGTCCGATTACATACAAGTAACCCTACGCATTCCTGATATATCATTAAACATCTTCTTTAAAGGTTTCATTTCAATTACCAAGTTTTTATCAACTTTGGTTACTTTCCAAACCAAGGTATTCAACCATTTCCAGGGCTATATTTAAAGCCTTCCCCATATCATTTGTCCCATTTAAAATGCCATTGTGAAGTACTAAGGGTGCCCTAGGGTTATAGTTGAAGAAGGACCAAATCCCAATTAAATTCAATTAAATCGCTTAGGTTCAAATTTGCTTGAAATTCATACTATGAATCAGTCCTGGGCACGACTCGTGCTCCCATGCACGACTCGTGCTCCCATGCACGACTCGTGCTCCAAAGCACGACTCCCTCTGATTGGTCACGACTCGTGCTCATGTGCACGAGTCGTGCCCCTCCCCCGAAGCCACGGTTTTGACAGCAACAACAACAGAACACAAGCAACTACACACTTCAGTTCCCAAGCTTACTTCAGCTACTGTAAACCAACCTTCCACAGTCCATCAACCTGGTTTTGGACCTCTAATATACTCCCTTCAAGTCTTATAACATATCTATAACAAGATTCAATTCCAACCCAAGCCATAATATCAACTTTTGCCAAGTTAATCACACAACACAACTTGTTCCCATTTTCAAACCCCAGCTGAAGTTTTAATCATTTCACAACTTGTTAATAACATCATATTAACCACTTTAATCATATTATGAACAATTATAACAAAAGTACATAACAACTTACCTAAAATGATTCTAGAATTCCCAACACCCATTCAAATACAATTTCCTCATTCTCAACCAAGTTCCCAAGGCTATGACATCCAATTATTCTTATTCAACCCGACTCGTTTCTTTTTTTTCTTTTAAGCACCCAAATAAAAAGTCCAACCTTGACTGAGTTCATTATAACACCTAATATCAAGTTTTATAAATAATCCTTCCTGTTTAATTTCGAGGCCATTTTAATTGACTACTCAATACCAGAACCATACATATCACCTAAATCCTTAACAATTTCAAGCCAAGTAAACGATCCGCCACTACCATATGAAATTCCAACCCGAACTTCCCTTGTTATTCTCAAGGTCGAAAAAAGTGACTAACATTTCAACAATCATATATATAATATAGTAATGCCACTCATAAATACCATTTTATCATTTCCAAGCCAACCCTTATTCCACTCAATCAAATAATTCATTTTTTTCCTTTTTGTTCCCACAACCCAAATAAATTCCGAAAATTACCAAAAGCCAAATATTTTGGTCCAATAATATCAAATATCATTTCTAACACATAATATCATCATTCAACTTAATATGCACAACTATTTGAAAGAAATCATAATAACTTACATAAAAATATGCCGAAACGAAAAGACGATCTGATCGGCTCTAAACGTTCTCCTCGCCTTCCTGATCGCTCTGCCGCAGACGGATCATCAATCGGACCAACGGTTAATTTTCTAGAATTTTTGGAAAATATTATGGGACGGAGGAAGTAATTTTTCTTTTCTCTCTCTCTCTCGCGAACTCACTGGATGGCGTTGGAATGGCCTGGAAGAAGGAAGAGGTAGGGGAATATATATTAATTCTATTTACAATTTAGCCCCTCCAATTTAAGTTATTCTTTTTAACTATCTTAACTTTAATATTACACCTAAGTCCCTTAAGCTTTTGAAAAGCTTTTCATTTAATAATTTCAATATTATAACTTTACTACAAAATCCCCATTTATTCCCTTTAGGCATTAAATAATTAAAATTAATTTATTAGCATCACTAAAATGTCAAATCAATTATTAAAATATTAAAACTAGCACATAAAAATCCCACTTATTAAGAAATGAAATCAATAAAATGCTACGGCCCCGCTCCACGTGCCCAACACGTGAGTAAAATGGTGCCTAGGGTTAGGGTCGTGACACTCACTCCCCCTTAAGGAAAATTCGTCCCGAATTTTAATCACACTTACTTGAATACTCAAATGATCACACATTCTCCTCACACCTCTCGGATTCTCGAAACCCAAGTGGTTCTCAATAATATGATTATTCCCCAAATTTACACAACCCGAATACTCTAGATTTTGAATTCCCGGGTTTGATTCTAATACTACTCAATGGTTCCACATACGTCTAATCAACAAGAGTAGCCTCGGTTGAAAAACTTAATATAAGAAAAGGATCATCAAGACTCTTCTCCACTGCAATGCTTCATACGGCGTCACTTCAACACTGGACTGATCACTGTTGATATACGTACTTCAACTTAGGTTACACGAACTTCTCAAAATGAATGAAAATCCATCGAATACGCGCATACCACATTCTCAATATTCTGGGTAGTTCTCTCTGCCCGACTGCCCAATCTATCGAAAAAATATAACGCAAAACTGCACGCACCTGGAAATCCCAAAGTCCCATACCCGGTCTTTCGAAATCGCAATAAGAATCTCGAATCCTAATCTGATATAAAGTAGTGATTAATATTCCGTAGAATCGATCAATTCTCTCGCCCATACACTGGTGCTAACTTCCCTGTCAATGGTTCATCACTCTTGGTATAAATGAGCCGACTTCTATCAATATATCCACTATTACTCGAATATGTCCATTTTCTTCGATGTTGAAGGTAATCCCGCTATGAAATCCATCAAATGTCTTCTTATCCTCATTCTTCAAATCCCTTCTCAATTCTCGATACATCTGCAAATGTCTTGAATACATCACCATTCTCAATTTATGATCTTCCTCTAGAATGTCTCTTACTCTCTTACGAATATAGGTACACCCATTTTGTCGTTGAAGGTTAATATTCCATCAGTCTTCAATACAATATCTTCAATCCTTTCATCTCGAAATGGTCAGATAATTCCCTCAATTTCGAATCATTTGTTAAACTTCCATAGAATCTTCATACCGGATAGGGTAGCTCGAACATTCGCAATTAATATCTCATCTCGTAATTCGCAGGATGGCAATGTTGATAAGAAAGTCTTCTAACTAATCGTCTCTGCAACCACAGTAGTCTTCTCGGATAGTATGTAATAGCGCAACTATGTCTTTTAATAACTCCAACAATTTCTCTACCTGTTGTTCAATCCCCTCCGTTTACATAAATACTTCCACTTTTATGATTTGTACAAATCTCAAATTTTAACTTCATGCAAAGGATGTTTCCACTTAAGTAACGCAAAATAGTTGTAATCCCTTCCACGCTTCCGCTGCTGTAAGTACCCAAATCTGGCTCATGCCTTCCGGTTAAGTTTCCCGGCAATTCCCAAACTTTCATAAAGTTCGAGGGCGATTCGGGAACTTTTCCAAACTTTCCAAGGGAGGAAGGACCTGCCAAGAATATTGAATTTGAGCAGAATCTAGCTGAAAAGGGCCTTCTAGAATGCCACCTTGCATGTTTCTAGAAAAATCTGGGTCAGCAGCAAATGTAGCCACGCGGCCTCTTTTGCCGCAAATGAAGCCATGCGGCCTCTTTCGCTGACCTTCTAGAATGCCACCTTGCATGTTTCTGGAAAAATCTGGGCCGACAGCAAATGTAGCCATACGGCCTCTTTTGCCGCAAATGAAGCCACGCGGCCTCTTTCGCCTTTTTCCAGCTGCCTATAAATAGAGGCCTCCTCTACCCATTTTACACACACAAAAATCATCCACCATCACACATAATACGTAAAATACACTCCCAAGAGCTGCTGGAAGTCCAAGAAGGTGAAGAAGAAGGCCAAGAAGCCACCTCCCTCCTCCTTGAAGATCCAAGATCAAGTCCTCCTCCTAGCTCCGTCCAAAGAAGAAGAGGAAGCCATTGGTAACCTCGCACGCTCTAACCTTGCATCTTAAATTGCTATATGTGATTATATTTGCTCATTGCATTCATACATTGCATTTATCTTGCTTGGGACTTGGTAGTTTATCATAAAGATCATATCTTTATCCCCCTTTCCCCCTTTGCATGCATTAGGCATCCTTTGCCATTAAAAATGTAATCTTTGAATCAAAGGTGCATCCTTTGCACCTAAAAATGTATCTTTTCATTAAAAATGTCATTTTTACATGCATTCTCCCATGTCCCCATTAGCAACCTCGGAACGGACCGGTGTAAAAGTTCTCATCTTTGCATCGTTCCTTCCATTAAAGGTTCACGATTTCTTTAGGAAAAGGATAACCTTGAACCCTATATCTACGATTATCGCTTAAGAATGAGTATGAAGCCTCTATACGAGCTCGACCGTCTTAAAGCGTAGGATTGATGGGCTAAGGACATTCCTTCCTAAAAAACCTCATCTTTGACCAAAAGAGAGTCATTCTCTCGATCACGCAAGTCCCGAGGGTCCCGAGGTTTAAAATGCGATGATCATAAGTCATAAGATGAGGACGGGATCATAATCCCAAATACATAAATTCCAAGGAATCCCGAGCGACAACCAACAAATGGTTTGTACGTCCGGAAGACAACTTGGGACATTCCCCCCCCTTATTTTCAAACACATGCACACAAAGAAAGCACGCAAGCAAACACAATTAATGAAATCTAGGGAGACTTGCTCCGGCAAGGCACTTTGGGTGAACGCCAAACGTTCTTCCCAAGGGGTAACTTAACCTCCGAACCCATAAAACCTTTTTTTCAAAGTTTTGAGGTAATCAAAATGGCGTGGCGACTCCGTTTTTCAAATAACTCGGATGTCTTCAAACTCGCGTGAATTCCAATAAACAAAATTTTGGGCACACATTCACAGTTTGGCGACTCCGCTGGGGATACCCAAAGGAGAAAAGCTTTATTTTCAAAACAAAAATCGATACTTGGTATATAGGTGGACCCCACTTACCCTTCCTGTATCGCTCCCTAACCCGGGGCTTGGGATAACCAGGTGGTTTAACAATCCCACGTACCAGTATCCCTTTTTCGAAAAAAATAATTTTGAAAAAAAATAAGAAGAAAGCTTTTCCCTTTGAGCGGGTTAGACTCCCATCGCCGATTTCATTAATCGTGCTTGCTTTCTTTACCATGCATTGCATCATTTGCATCTTGGAATCTGTGCATACTTTGAACGGGAAAACAACCCGAAAAATAGCAAAAGGAGTGGAACCTGGAAAATTGATCCATGCAGTCGTACGGCCCAATCCTCATTGGATTCTGACCGGGCGACCTCAGTGGCAATTCCACCAGGAAAAATCATGGTTAATGCGGCGATCCTAGCGGCTTGGGGCTATTCGGCTCCATGAGTGGCAGGGCTCCCAGAAAATTTACGTGCTTATGTGTTGCATTTTCCCCTGTCCCGAAAATCATTCCTTTAAAACACATTTATGAAAATCTCTGTTTTAACTCAAAAAGGAACATTTTTAGGAGACCGCACACTACGCGCACCTGATATATCCTGTACACTTTTGCACGCACGTCCTTCAAACCCGAGGGTGGTTCCAGCTGCAGTCACGGACAGCCTTACGATGCTCCCGGGCGCGCACGGAATCATCCCAACCTCCCCATGGCAGCCAGTGTCGACCAATGCACAGTCCGTGTCACACGTTTCAAAAAAACCGTGACTTTTGGTTGGTTTTTGGTCTAGTCCGTGTCATATAGCCCAATTGCATACCCTCGTAAAGGTCAAGCCTTAGTTCATAACGGAAGAAGAACTCTGCCAAAATTCCGACAAGGAAAAATTGGCGAGATCTCAACTCCGACATTGACTATTGACCTTGACCTGCACGGAATGCGTAAGAGTCAAGACCGAGTCTTTGCCAACAAATCAAAAGATCTTTCGCTCAAGCGAAGCTCTGCTAAAATTCCGACAAGGAAAAATTGGCAAGATCTCGACCCGGCATTGACTTCGATTCTAACTCACGCCCGGCGTATGCAACGAAGTTCAATGTGACACTGTGTCATCCGGCTTTCACCGCCCGACCCATGCCTATTATTTTCTCGGACATTACCGAAAGTCAAAACGTCATTCGCTTAAGCAAAACTCTGCCAAAACTCCGTTAAGGCAGAGAGACGAGACTTTCCCGGTATTGCCTTGACCATAATCTGCATCGCTCGTGCGTTGAAAGGTCCTATGACCCGCTAGACCCGTTAGGAGCGTTCTTTACTCTCGGTCGGTGGGATCCGCGTGCCCTATAGGACCCTCGCCCGGGGCTGTCCACCCTGGGAGGTCGAAATACAGGTGGAATACGAGGGGCTTATAGACGTAGTGACGGAACCCACTAATCCAGGATCTAGAGTAGTTGCGAAAAAGAAGGGCAAACCCCCTTTTCCAACCAAATAGAAATAAATAAAAGACATTGTTTTAAGTAAACTTGAACAATTAATGTAATCATAATTGCATTTTCCTATCTCTGATATCCCTAATCGAGACCTCCTCGGTCCGGTTTCCGATTTTCTATCTCGACCTTTCACAGTCAAATCTCTAATCGAGACCTCCTCGGTCCGATCTCCGATTTTCTATTCCGACCTTTCATGGTCAAACCCTAATCGAGACCTCCTCGGTCCGATTTCCGATTTTCTATTCCGGTCTTTCATGGTCATATTCCTAATTGAGACCTCCTCGGTCCGATTTTCGATTTCCCATCTTGACCTTTCATGGTCAAATCCTTAATCGAGACCTCCTCGGTCCGATCTCCAAATTTCAATCTTGACCATTCAAGGTCTCATCTTTTCCGATCAATTAGGATTAGGAGAAAATGTGTTTCGAGCAAAAGTTAAGCAATAAGTGCGTGTTACTTGAGCCTTCAGCCTAAACACTTACCTCTAAGCCTAAACACTTACCTTCGAGTCTAAACCTTACCTATCCCCGAGTCTAAATCTTGCCTATCCCTTTCCCGCAGCGAGAAAGAAGTGGACGAGAATACTGGGTCAGCGGCTTTTCAGAAAACCTTAGGTTCAGACAGTTCATCAGCTCAGTCAGAATGGCGGGGTGACAGAAAACAGTGAGGGTGTAGGAAATTAGATGATTAGGAAGGAAGAGTTAGTCCTGGCTTTGGAAAATGCCTAGAAGGTTCATGAAGAACAGCTGTCATTGCTTATCGGTGCTCTTCACCGCAATGGAGTCCAAGTAACAATTTGAGTCCAACGGTTCTCTGGTAGTGGTCGAAGATGAGATCCAGAAGTAGCCATCTCGGTTCCGGCCTATAACCAATACCTTCCTCCATCCACATATGATCCCTTGCCAAGGACCACTTCTCCTCGGTCCTTTCCAACATCCCGGCTCATCGGGGCCCCATTGCCCTCGGCTTCTCGAACGGATTGGATTTCACCCCACTTATCCCTCGGTCTCGGCAATACTCCGCGGTTTATGCTCCAACCTCACATAATCGAGTTTGAGATATGTGGCTATGTTACGAAGCCCCTATACCCGCCCCGAATGCGATCATGAGTTGCCAAAGGATGAACCGAGTTTTGTTTGTTACCTACCGGACTTAATGAATTCAGCCGTCAGTTCGCTACTACAAGTCCTGTTGCCAGTTCCGGTAGCCCAAGAGTCCCCGTTGACCCCTATGTGGCAATGTTGATGGAGCAAGTGAAACAGATGCAAGAGAAGCTTGACCTCATGATGAGTATCAATACTCCCTTGACCCAAGATGTCGGACCAGGCAAGGAAATGACTCCACCGAGCATGACCCAATACCAAGCAGCAACCGTACCTGGCTCAGCACCAGTACTTCACAAAGGAAAGAATGTCGTAGCTTCCTTCAGCCAAATCCAACAGTGGAACCAACTGGACAATGGAAATCCAAGCCTGGAGAACAGCAATGTCTCCCGAAAACCCCGCTCCCTTCATTTTGACAATGCGGAGATGCCTTTAAGCAAGATGCTGGAAAAACTGATGAAAGAAAAGCTGATAAAGCCATTGGAAAATTGGAAGCCCAGGAAACACAATGCTCAGTTGGATGAGTCTAAGCATTGTCTTTTCCATCAATACCCTGGACACGACACTGATGATTGCACCTATTTGAGGTATGAGATCCAGAAGTTGATAGAAGATGGGAAGCTCGAGAACCTCCATGGGTCAAAAACAGAAAGCTATGGTAAGAGGTCGATTCGGGAAGTGGAAGGTCAGAAACGTCAGCCTAATAATTTTGGGATGCCCATGAGCAAAGTTTTCGACGATTTGGTGAAACGAAGCCTTCTCACACCTCTCGAGAATCATAAGCCAAGAAACCCAAGTAGAGTTGACAAGACCAAGTTCTGCGAGTATCACAAGCATTATGGTCATGTGACAGACAAGTGTGTGGATCTGAAGAAAGAAATTCAGTGGCTGATCTACGAAGGAAAGCTCAAGCTCCCTGGCAGTCCAACCCGCGAAGAGTAACTAGACTAGGGTTTACCTATCCTTAAAAAAAAAAAAGGAAGAAAAAGAAAAATAGTCTCTCAGTCAACCCTCGTAGGTCCTAGTATTTTTTCCTTTCAATTAAGTCCTCTACGGACATTGTATTAAATCTTCAATTTTCTATAAAAGAGTCTTCTTCTTTTCTTGCTAGACTTAAGACATTATTTGCACACCTACATTACATTTAATGAAATGGTTTTATTTTATATGATCACTTGCATTGCTCAACAAATAATCTCTCGAAATAATTAACATTCTGATTAATCGGTGTGAGAAAGTCAACTAATGCCATCAAGCCATACACTTTCCTCACCCCACAAAAGGCCTTCATCAAAGCCATACACTTTCCCGAACCATGTCCTCCCCATCACCTTGACCAAGTCAACGACGGCGGCAACATCAAGGGACAACAAAAGGCCACTCAGCTTCGAATGATTGACCCCATGTCAACAGCAACCTAAGAGCTTGCCAAGAATGTTCAAGCAGGGGCTCGCCTTGGTCCTCATGTGCTCGAAAAAAAAAAAAAAAAAAAAAAAAAAAAAAAAAAAAAAATGTAGTGCAAAAAGAGTAATACCCGCTAAATTTGAATATCCCAAAAAAGGGCGGTCTAGGCAAAAAACGGGGTTGCACATATATAAAAAAAAAAAAAAAAAGAAAAGGAAAAATCTTAGTGCAAAAGAGTAATACCTAGCTAGACTGAAAATCCCAAAAGGCAGTCTAGGCAAAAAACAGGGTTACACATAAAAAAATGAGGCCAAGGACCCAGCGTCACTAATCAAAAGCTTGACGGACAGGCAAGACCAAAGCTCAGAAAATGAAAGTTGTCGATAACAACGGGACGGTCGAAGCAAAGCCATAGCCTGTAGGCACGTGCAAATCCTTTCTTCCCCAATGAAAGAGGAAGCAATCAGAAGCAGCCGTCCAAGAATGACTTGGTCAAGGAATCATCCCGAGGCCCATGCCTCATCATCATCTCATCCTAGCCTTTTTACTAAAGGCACCACAAATCCCATTTCCCAAAGCCAAACACAGTCCGGCCAAGGTCGAACTACGGCGACCTGAGCTCCTCACAACGAGGGGAACGTAGGCAACCAGCAATGGTCCGGTCATAAACACATCCAAATTCCCGAAAACCCGGTCTCATCAAATGACCTCTCCCATAAGCATATTCGAATTCCAGAAAATTCGGTCTCATCAATGACCTCTCTCCCATAGACACGGATCAAATCCCGTAAAACCCGGTCTCATCAATGACCTCCTTATACACAAACCTTTCTTTCACACCCAGCCAACCTTGATCCGCGACATTGGTTGACTTTCTCCTCATGATTAATAAGAATGTTTGTTCATATCGAGATTAGTGGTTGAATAACCCGAACATTAATAAAGGGTTTTAAGCAATCTTGTGATCATTATAAATAAAACAAGTTTTCAGATGTCTTGACAAGTCTTCCTTTTCTACATCTTAGGAAAGATAGCGCTAAACACTGATTTTACGTCGGCGGGGGCTTCCATACACTTTTACCAACCTTTCTACGCTTATACTCTCTCAAAAGAGTCAAACCCAAAGCGAGTTTTGTGCCTACATCGAATAAGGCCATCAAAATAACACAAAATCGGGATTATTCCCACCTTTTGAAAAATATGCCCCTGCATGTACATATCTTCCTAAAATTCTTCTCTTTGTCTGCGTCTCCTTAAGGTTGGCTGGTTGACTAAAAAAAATAGAAATAAAAAAAGAAAAAGGATAGGTTTTCCCTCTTACGCTACAATTCGCATTAGGGTGCCTCGAAACTCTTTCGATGCAGGGCTTTGCCAAGTCATTCCTTTAAGCTGGGGCTTCTTTAGCCATGTTTAGGGTTCATATCGGGTTCTTCACTAGGTCCCTAGATGGATTCGATCTTGGTCGAGATCAATTTCGTAATCACGTTCGCAATACCATTCAGATTGGGATTTTTGTTAGGTCACCAGACTGGGGCTTCGCCAAGTCACTTCGCCTACTCAGTTCATTCAACCGGGGCTTTGCCAAATGAAAGGATCTTTCCTTGCTTTAGTAAGACATGGGGCTTTGCAGAAAGTTTTTCCTCGGGCGGGGCTCAGATAAGTTACATCCATCCCTAGAAGAGAGGTTTGGTCACTTCAATATACGCTTCGGTTATAAAAGCACATCGGCATCGGCTTCAAGCGCCGAGTTTAAGAAAAGGACCTTAATCAAGACCCGAGGTTTAAACCCGGTCTCGGCCCAAGAAGGAATTCTAGTCCACGTAGACAACATCTCGGCAACAACGGCGGTTCGGTCCGCACCCAAGGGATACAACCCCACTTGTTTGAACCCCGTCTTAAACAATTCCCAAATACATTCCATATGTATATCCAGACCCAGTCCCTACCATGTTTCCAAGAAAAAAAATCACCCCTAGGCTCAAGTAACGTGCCAATTGCTAAAAATAACATTTTCTCCCAAAAAGCGCCTCCGTTACTTCCGTTATAACGAGATAACGCTAGGCGACAGTTTCCTAATTGTCAAAAATCCAAATTTGGCTACCTCTATCACGAGTTGAGAAGTATGCTCAAGTTTTCCGATTATAGGCGCCTCTATCTACTCGATAGTGACGTAAGCTTTAGCTTCCTCAGGTACGACCTCCACTAATCGTCAAAACCTCAAGAATCCTAGACATCGTTCCTAAACTGTCTAGGTAAAGCTTGAACTACGATCAAGGCTTGATTCCTCCGGGATACGTAGGTAGCCTTTCATAAAAGGTTCAGCCATCCGACCACTTTGGTCACCTTTTTCTTCCTCCACTCTCCAATGGTGCGTAAGCTTTTCATAAAAGTCCAATTTTTTGACCACATTGGTCACCCCTTTTGATTTGGCACATTCCTTGTAGGATCGGTTGTTTGACCTACTAGGTCACCCCGTTTCCATCCTTATAGGAAGGGACCAAATATCTCTTTGCCATTGTCCCAAGAAGGCCAGGTAAGTGATCTCTTTTGGTCACCCAATTCCAACCTGTGTCTGCAATTCCATTCCAGTTCCAAAGGCATTAAAAAGCACAGTTCAGGCTTACTAAGTCGCGCGACATACTAAGCCTCTGTGGCCTGTTTTTACCATTTTGCCCCCGAAGGCTCCATTTTACAATTTTGTCCCCCCCGTAGGCTTCTTTTACCCCTTGTGCCCCTGGTATTTTCAATCACTTTCAATTCAGTTTTCCCTCTAGTGCCCCCGAGGCCTATTTTACAAATTTACCTCTGTGATTCAGTTTATTTGCCCTTGGCATTTTCAATTTTATTTTTCAAATAATCAGGATACAAAAAATTATTCGGGTGCGTCCCACTTTTCTTTACAAAAACTATTGATTCCTTCCAACTTCTCTACAAAATCCAACCTTTTTCGCAATCTCCGTTATTCCGTTATAACGGGATAACGTTAGGTGACAGCCTCCAGTAATTGTCAAAATTAGGTGACAGCCTCCAGTAATTGTCAAAATTAGGTGACAGCCTCCAGTAATTGTCAAATTAGGTGACAGCCTCCAGTAATTGTCAAAATTAGGTGACAGCCTCCAGTAATTGTCAAATTAGGTGACAGCCTTCGTAATTGTCAAATTAGGTGACGGCCTCCGTAATTGTCAAATTAGGTGACTGGCCTCCGGTAATTGTCAAAATTAGGTGTGACCTCCGGTAATTGTCAAAATTAGGTGACGGCCTCCGGTAATTGTCAAATTAGGTGACGGCCTCCAATAATTGTCAAATTAGGTGACGGCCTCCGGTAATTGTCAAATTAGGTGACTCCGGTAATTGTCAAAATTAGGTGACGGCCTCCGGTAATTGTCAAATTAGGTGACGGCCTTCGTAATTGTCAAATTAGGTGACAGCCTCCAGTAATTGTCAAATTAGGTGACAGCCTCCGAATTGTCAAAACTCTAAACTTGTGCTACCTCTATCCGCGAATAGTGATGTATGCCCAAGTCATTCCAACTTGTGCTACCTCTATCCGCGAATAGTGATGTATGCCCAAGTCATTCCAACTTGTGCTCCAACTTGTGCTACCTCTATCCGCGAATAGTGATGTATGCCCAAGTCATTCCAACTTGTGCTACCTCTATCCGCGAATAGTGATGTATGCCCAAGTCATTCCAACTTGTGCTACCTCTATCCGCGAATAGTGATGTATGCCCAAGTCATTCCAACTTGTGCTACCTCTATCCGCGAATAGTGATGTATGCCCAAGTCATTCCAACTTGTGCTCCAACTTGTGCTACCTCTATCCGCGAATAGTGATGTATGCCCAAGTCATTCCAACTTGTGCTACCTCTATCCGCGAATAGTGACGTATGCCCAAGTCATTCCAACTTGTGCTACCTCTATCCGCGAATAGTGACGTATGCCCAAGTCATTCCATTCCAATTGTGCTACCTCTATCCGCGAATAGTGACGTATGCCCAAGTCATTCCAACTTGTGCTACCTCTATCCGCGAATAGTGATGTATGCCCAAGTCATTCCAACTTGTGCTACCTCTATCCGCGAATAGTGATGTATGCCCAAGTCATTCCAACTTGTGCTACCTCTATCCGCGAATAGTGATGTATGCCCAAGTCATTCCAACTTGTGCTACCTCTATCCGCGAATAGTGATGTATGCCCAAGTCATTCCAACTTGTGCTACCTCTATCCGCGAATAGTGACGTATGCCCAAGTCATTCCAACTTGTGCTACCTCTATCCGCGAATAGTGACGTATGCCCAAGTCATTCCAACTTGTGCTACCTCTATCCGCGAATAGTGACGTATGCCCAAGTCATTCCAAATTGTGCTACCTCTATCCGCGAATAGTGATGTATGCCCAAGTCATTCCAACTTGTGCTACCTCTATCCGCGAATAGTGATGTATGCCCAAGTCATTCCAACTTGTGCTACCTCTATCCGCGAATAGTGATGTATGCCCAAGTCATTCCAACTTGTGCTACCTCTATCCGCGAATAGTGATGTATGCCCAAGTCATTCCAACTTGTGCTACCTCTATCCGCGAATAGTGACGTATGCCCAAGTCATTCCAACTTGTTCTACCTCTATCCGCGAATAGTGACGCATGCCCAAGTCATTCCAAATTGTGCTACCTCTATCCGCGAATAGTGACGTATGCCCAAGTCATTCCAACTTGTGCTACCTCTATCCGCGAATAATGACGTACGCTCAAGTTTCCCAACTTAAGTTACCCCTATTGCCGTCATAAAGAGATAGCGCCATAAGCTCTAGCTTCTCCAGGTGACAGCCTCCGAATTGTCAAAATCTCAAGGATCCTAGACATCGTTCCTAACTATCTAGTGATGCTTGAACTACGATCAAGGCTTGATTCCTCCGGGATACGTAGGTAGCCTTTTATAAAAGGTCCAGCCATTCGACCACTTTGGTCACCCTGTTCCTTCGTCACTCCTCAGTGATGAAGTAGTCCCTCATAGAGACCACCTTGGTCATTTCTAGCATGTCCCCAGTAGGATCAATTGCTTGACCTCCTAGGTCATTTTCTATTTTCCCCAGAAGAGACCGGTTTTCTCTTCTCCCTTCCTCGGCGGATCTTATTCCGAACTACGGCCTGGCTTGATTCCTCAGGGATACGTAGGTAGCCTTCCAAAAGGTTCAGCCACTCGGCCGTCTCGGTCATCTAATCCGTCTCGGCATTCGCCAGATCGGATCCTTTTCTATCGACAACCCCACTTGCCTTGCAAGTGACGTTGCCGAGGGGCTTCTGTAAGTACCCAAATCTGGCTCATGCCTTCCGGTTAAGTTTCCCAGCAATTCCCAAACTTTCATAAAGTTCGAGGGCGATTCGGGAACTTTTCCAAACTTTCCAAGGGAGGAAGGACTCGCCAAGAATATTGAATTTGAGCAGAATCTAGCCGAAAAGGGCCTTCTAGAATGCCACCTTGCATGTTTCTAGAAAAATGCAGGTCAAGCGGCAAATGTAGCCACGCGGCCTCTTTTGCCGCAAATGAAGCCATGCGGCCTCTTTCGCTGACCTTCTAGAATGCCACCTTGCATGTTTCTGGAAAAATGCGGGCAGCGGACAAAGAATGTAGCCATACGGCCTCTTTTGCCGCAAATGAAGCCACGCGGCCTCTTTCGCCTTTTTCCAAATTTGCCTATAAATAAAGGCCTCCTCTACCCATTTTACACACACAAAAATCATCCACCATCACACATAATACGTAAAATACACTCCCAAGAGGCTGGAAGTCCAAGAAGGTGAAGAAGAAGGCCAAGAAGCCACCTCCCTCCTCCTTGAAGATCCAAGATCAAGTCCTCCTCCTAGCTCCGTCCAAAGAAGAAGAGGAAGCCATTGGTAACCTCGCACGCTCTAACCTTGCATCTTAAATTGCTATATGTGATTATATTTGCTCATTGCATTCATACATTGCATTTATCTTGCTTGGGACTTGGTAGTTTATCATAAAGATCAGATCTTTATCCCCTTTCCCCTTTGCATGCATTAGGCATCCTTTGCCATTAAAAATGTAATCTTTGAATCAAAGGTGCATCCTTTGCACCTAAAAATGTATCTTTTCATTAAAAATGTCATTTTTACATGCATTCTCCCATGTCCCCATTAGCAACCTCGGAACGGACCGGTGTAAAAGTTCTCATCTTTGCATCGTTCCTTCCATTAAAGGTTCACGATTTCTTTAGGAAAAGGATAACCTTGAACCCTATATCTACGATTATCGCTTAAGAATGAGTATGAAGCCTCTATACGAGCTCTAATTCGTGCCTTAAAGCGTAGGATTGATGGGCTAAGGACATTCCTTCCTAAAAAACCTCATCTTTGACCAAAAGAGAGTCATTCTCTCGATCACGCAAGTCCCGAGGGTCCCGAGGTTTAAAATGCGATGATCATAAGTCATAAGATGAGGACGGGATCATAATCCCAAATACATAAATTCCAAGGAATCCCGAGCGACAACCAACAAATGGTTTGTACGTCCGGAAGACAACTTGGGACATTCCCCCCCCTTATTTTCAAACACATGCACACAAAGAAAGCACGCAAGCAAACACAATTAATGAAATCTAGGGAGACTTGCTCCGGCAAGGCACTTTGGGTGAACGCCAAACGTTCTTCCCAAGGGGTAACTTAACCTCCGAACCCATAAAACCTTTTTTTCAAAGTTTTGAGGTAATCAAAATGGCGTGGCGACTCCGTTTTTCAAATAACTCGGATGTCTTCAAACTCGCGTGAATTCCAATAAACAAAATTTTGGGCACACATTCACAGCTGCGCCACTCTGATTCCCTCGAAGCATAAGCTATCGCCTTCCCAGTCTGTATAAAGCACAATCCCAAATCCTTCTCTTGACGCGCCCATGACAACTACAAGTTCACATCCATCAAATAGGGTAAAGGTTAAAACATTAGTCAATCCATCTTCCATTCTGCAAAGTTGATTTCACACTTTAACGTTTCACATAAACAATACCTCCTTCGGAAGCAATTGAATCACTGGTGTTACAATTCTTGAAAATCCATCAATACTCTTTTAATAATACCCTGTCAATCCCAGAAAACAACGGAGTTCTAACTCTATCGAAAGTTGTTCCATTTGATCAAGGTTTCAATCTTCGAAAAATGTAATACAATATCTCCTCGAGTCATACTCTTACGGAATTTCTCCAACATTTGATCCTCCAGTAACATAGATAACCTAACTTGCAGTTGATTTTCAAAATCTTCCCACAACTCTGGACATACAAAGATAGCATCCATCGAGCTGACCACTGAAATATCAAAATCGGGTTTTAAAATTCTACTCATCATATTTACAACACATCCAATGCCCTTCTATAAGGTGTTTTGGATATGGGCAACCACCCTGTCTTTAAATCCATAAGGAATTCTATCGCTCTAACTGGCGGCACGCACTGTTCTGATAAAACACCTTACCAATTCTTTTACCAACAGTACGCGAGGTAATTTAGGTGACTTCTACTCAAGTCTCATACATAACCCAAGTAATCCTTTACATTATTTAAACTATACTTATTGACATTTAATGCATATATGACATAAATATCAATTAATAACTTAGTCGCCTCAACTAAACACAGAGGCAATTTAACCATAGATAAGGAGACTCGCTTCTTGCGACAGTCCTCCCCAACACAACAACTACTTTACCAATTATGGTCAAGTAAAACAACAATCACGGATTGGTATATCTACCACATCCATTGGCAATACATGCCCACATAATCACGACTACCATGATAATCAAGTATGATTCGAGGTACTCTCCTATAGGAGTAGACACCTCCAGCACATAAGGCAACTCTGAAGCAATTTATGCAAATAAAAGCAGAAATACAATGCCACATAATAATGAGGTGAACGGGGATTCATACAAGTATTGCCCCTACTTCCTGAGACAGGTAATATACCTCTAATTACTACGGAGGAATCTATCTCTCCATATTATCCACATTTCCTTAATCCCCTGGGGTCATTACTATTTTCTGCCATTGAACAAATTCCTGCACTAAACACTCGTCGTCAGGTATCACACACTCCCCCTTAGACTAGACTTCTACCCTTGACTTCTAACCTTAGCTCTGATACCAACTGTGAGGACTCCCCACCCCGGGACCTATAAAATCGTGCCCCAGCTAGAGGGTCCCCAAACCAACTTCTAAAAATTTTAAAACTTTTTGTTTAAATAATTGAAAAATTGAATAAACTTTTGGAACCCAAACTATAACCTGTTTTAATTTACAACATTTCATTGAAAATATTTATAAAACTTTATACATATTTCTTTTTCTCAATATAATAATAACCACACTTATTCCCAACTCCCAAACAGTACACATACCCTGACACCCATAAGACGGTCCAACTCCTTTCCGGCCTCACCGGTCTGGGCTACCTGTCTCAGCTGAAACTAAAAAAATTAAAGGGAGACGGGGTGAGAAAGAATCTCAGTAAGCTATTATGCATGCAGCAATATGCCATATAAGATGCAACACGTAGCAAGTTATTCCACCTCATATTTGGAATACTGTAAACACATTACATTACCTGATCTTACCTTTTCCCGTCTGAACAATAAGTCGTAATACGTGGGTATGGGCATACATCCTCATGGGAACCCATCCTCTATATGTGTGAACGGCTTAGGCCTATTCACGCCTTACAAGACCCATTTTTCAGGGAACCATGTAAGGTATCAGTATCCTATGAACTGCTTAGGCATATCCATAGTAACTGAGCCCCAAACTGTGGCCACAGTGGGGTGGAAACGGACACAGGTATAATGAAATCCGAGCACCTTATGTTACAACATCTCATAAGTGGTCGCATTCCATTATACCCCCGAAATATCAGCTGATATTGATCACAATCATAATCACATTCAAGCACATAACAGTTACTTGAAGTCAAATCCACCCAATAGGATATCAATATATATAACACGGTACAATTACTCATGCTGAACAGTATAGAGCATGGTACAATTACTCATGCTGAACAATATAAAACATGGTACAATTACTCATGCGGAACAGTATAGAACATGGTACAATTACTCATGTTGAACATCTCAATTAGTGTAACATGTATATAAACACTAATGAGTCAATATAATCCAGGTATGGCATGTATGCTCATAAATAATACAATGATGACGTGCAACACTTATTTCACGCCCCAATTCAATCTATAAACATCCATAGATAAGCACGCAGAGGTACGATGACATACAAGTAACTCTACGCTTTCATAATATCATATTGTACCATTTACACACAAGTTCCACGATCTAGTACCGAGTTTCTATAAACTTTGGTTATCAATTCATAATGGTTTCCAACCCTTTCCCAAGCAACATTTATTTCATGCCCTAAATAACCCAATAACTATGTATAAGTAACCACGTAGAGGTCCGATTACATACAAGTAACCCTACGCATTCCTGATATATCATTAAACATCTTCTTTAAAGGTTTCATTTCAATTACCAAGTTTTTATCAACTTTGGTTACTTTCCAAACCAAGGTATTCAACCATTTCCAGGGCTATATTTAAAGCCTTCCCCATATCATTTGTCCCATTTAAAATGCCATTGTGAAGTACTAAGGGTGCCCTAGGATTATAGTTGAAGAAGGACCAAATCCCAATTAAATTCAATTAAATCGCTTAGGTTCAAATTTGCTTGAAATTCATACTATGAATCAGTCCTGGGCACGACTCGTGCTCCAATGCACGACTCGTGCTCCCATGCACGACTCGTGCTCCAAAGCACGACTCCCTCTGATTGGTCACGACTCATGCTCATGTGCACGAGTCGTGCCCCTCCCCCGAAGCCACGGTTTTGACAGCAGCAACAACAGAACACAAGCAACTACACACTTCAGTTCCCAAGCTTACTTCAGCTACTGTAAACCAACCTTCCACAGTCCATCAACCTGGTTTTGGACCTCTAATATACTCCCTTCAAGTCTTATAACATATCTATAACAAGATTCAATTCCAACCCAAGCCATAATATCAACTTTTGCCAAGTTAATCACACAACACAACTTGTTCCCATTTTCAAACCCCAGCTGAAGTTTTAATCATTTCACAACTTGTTAATAACATCATATTAACCACTTTAATCATATTATGAACAATTATAACAAAAGTACATAACAACTTACCTAAAATGATTCTAGAATTCCCAACACCCATTCAAATACAATTTCCTCATTCTCAACCAAGTTCCCAAGGCTATGACATCCAATTATTCTTATTCAACCCGACTCGTTTCTTTTTTTTCTTTTAAGCACCCAAATAAAAAGTCCAACCTTGACTGAGTTCATTATAACACCTAATATCAAGTTTTATAAATAATCCTTCCTGTTTAATTTCGAGGCCATTTTAATTGACTACTCAATACCAGAACCATACATATCACCTAAATCCTTAACAATTTCAAGCCAAGTAAACGATCCGCCACTACCATATGAAATTCCAACCCGAACTTCCCTTGTTATTCTCAAGGTCGAAAAAAGTGACTAACATTTCAACAATCATATATATAATATAGTAATGCCACTCATAAATACCATTTTATCATTTCCAAGCCAACCCTTATTCCACTCAATCAAATAATTCATTTTTTTCCTTTTTGTTCCCACAACCCAAATAAATTCCGAAAATTACCAAAAGCCAAATATTTTGGTCCAATAATATCAAATATCATTTCTAACACATAATATCATCATTCAACTTAATATGCACAACTATTTGAAAGGAATCATAATAACTTACATAAAAATATGCCGAAACGAAAAGACGATCTGATCGGCTCTAAACGTTCTCCTCGCCTTCCTGATCGCTCTGCCGCAGACGGATCATCAATCGGACCAACGGTTAATTTTCTAGAATTTTTGGAAAATATTATGGGACGGAGGAAGTAATTTTTCTTTTCTCTCTCTCGCGAACTCACTGGATGGCGTTGGAATGGCCTGGAAGAAGGAAGAGGTAGGGGAATATATATTAATTCTATTTACAATTTAGCCCCTCCAATTTAAGTTATTCTTTTTAACTATCTTAACTTTAATATTACACCTAAGTCCCTTAAGCTTTTGAAAAGCTTTTCATTTAATAATTTCAATATTATAACTTTACTACAAAATCCCCATTTATTCCCTTTAGGCATTAAATAATTAAAATTAATTTATTAGCATCACTAAAATGTCAAATCAATTATTAAAATATTAAAACTAGCACATAAAAATCCCACTTATTAAGAAATGAAATCAATAAAATGCTACGGCCCCGCTCCACGTGCCCAACACGTGAGTAAAATGGTGCCTAGGGTTAGGGTCGTGACAATGACAACACAGGTTGGCTAGCTGGAAGGCTGAATCTTGGTTGCTCGATTGGAATGGACGTCACGATTGTGCTTTCTGCTGGCAAGGTATTGGACATAGGGATATCTCCGAAATGGCTTGGTCCTGTACCTGCACCAAACAAAGATTTAGGAAGTAAAGGTGAAAATGGAGTAGATACTTGAGTTTCAACTTGCTTCCCTTTACGCAGGCTATCAATGGCATTGAATATCATGGCGTTCGTATGCTCCTGACCATCCAACCGATCATTCACTTTCTTCAACATATCGGCCATGTTGGATAATATCTCCAAATTGACAGCTTCCACATTCAAAGATGGATTGCCTTGGGTGCCGGAAACAGGAAGCGGCCGACTCCTCTCACCTTGACTGTCGGACGGCGGATTGGCCATTTCTACGCAAATAATCAAAGTTTCCCACAGACGGCGCCAAATTGTTTTGGTCAAATTTCAATAAGTGTCTCTAATGACAAAAAAAATGACTAAAGTGATATGAATCAGGGTACAATGATTATCGGGTTGAATAGAAATGAACACAAGGTATTTGTTGACTAGGGAAAGCCCTTGAACAACTTGTTCACCGGCATAAAACCCCGGGAGGTTTAGGAACCTACCTTGACCAAAAGTTTACTAAGTATTGAGGTGATTACAGAGCTATGAGCGTATGCAAGGGATAAGCTAGTGAAAAACGTGTGTGCAAAATACAGTGTTTTTCCCCTTTTATACCTCAAATAACGGCTAATTTACAAGGAGAAAAAATAGGCCTAGAATCTCGGATAAGAGGTTGATCTCGTTGAGACATTATCGCCATTTTGTTGATTGAGGGGATAATGATCCGTTGCTGGGTATTTGCATGGTGAGACGTCTTTGAATTGGTCTTCAATTACTTTGACACGTTCCCTGAAAAATAGGGTTAACGTAACAATAGTTCAACCTGTAAACGATCAAGATGTAATAGAACAACTCAAGTTGTTAGTACCAAGATTCTAGGTGCAAGTTGTAAACAAGTTGATTTAAAAACGTAGGGCCCAACATAGAACAACATCGGCTAGGTATTCTACCTCAAGTGAATTTTATACAATTCCTAATGAGACAACCAACCAGAGTTTTAACTTCTCAAATAAGGGAAGATTTAGAATATGTAGAAGAAATAAGAATAAGTCAGAATAAAATTCCATAAGGAATTTATAAATTCGAAAACCAGAGTAGGCAATCTCCTACTCAGTCAGAAATGAGTTTTCATATAAATGATTGATTATTCTCCAGGTAGTCAAATAAGAGAAATCCTTAATAAGGAATTTCAACAAGAAGAACATAAAGAATTTCGTCAATGGTATTTTAATAAATACTCACCTGAAGAACTAAAAGACTTCAAATATAAATACTATGATTATCTAGAGAAAAATGAAGATTTCGTTTATTTTGTTAATTGGTTTATAAAACATTATATTAATAATATTAATAATGAAATATTAGTCTTGCAAAGATCTTGGAGGACAAAAATAGGATAAACAGTTAATTCACCTTTTCCTCCTGAACAAACAATTTGTTTAAATGCAAATACAGAGGCTTCTGCCTATTTAAACCTGCAGAAAATTGAAACTGCTCAAGTAACAATTAAGGAATTATATGCTATAATTAAATCTCAAAATTATACCAACACTTTTTTAATATGTTTAGGAGATCAATTTATATCTCTTGAGCAAGACTTAAGATCTCTCAAAAATACTATTGAGACACAAATTGCTCAACAACAATTAATGGTTGATCAATTAAATCAATTAAATCAATCAAACCAAATAGATTCATCTCCATCTGCCCAAACAGATGCTCCCAGGATTCAACCTCCAATCTCTATTAAAGGATTTAAAATGGAGACTAATAATGATTTTGTTCAAATTTTAGAACAGAAACTAAAAGATCTGCATCTAAGTGTTCTGTCCCAAGAAGGGACATCAAGTCAATATGAGCCTTCTGAGACTGAGACCTACTCAGAATCCTCAGAGAAAATAAGTGATATTAATCACTTAACAGATATGTTTGCTAATCTAAACACTAATAAGAGTGAATTGAACTCAATCTATGCTTCAAAACCTCTTGAAAATATTATTACAAGAGACATTCTTCTCAAGATCTTCTATTTGAAGAACCTGAGCCCTTTCAGAATTCTTACTCAGGAAAAGCCATTTATGAATGAAATATTGATGGCTTAAATGATAAACAAATAATAGATGTAATACATAAAATCATTATGTATTCTACTGTTTGTAAACATCATGGAAATAGTGATAGTTCAATATTTTCCTTTATAACCACTGGTTTTGTAGGACAATTATGAGGTTGGTGGGATTATTATCTCACTGAGATTCAAAGAACAGAAATCCTAAACCATAAAAAATTGGTAAAAATTGAACCAGATAGTGCAACAATAACCACTACTGGAGAAGAAGATGAAGTATATACTCCGTGTCTTTCAATCCTACAACATTTTGAAGGAACTACAACCCCAATTGGAGAGAAGTTGCAAACACTTCTCCAAAACCTTAGATGTCCTTCTTTAACCCATTTCAGATGGTATAAAGATACATTCTTATCTAGAGTATATCAATTAACAAACCCTAATTCTACCCATTGGAAATCTAAATTTATAGATGGCCTTCCCCATCTATTTGCTGAAAAAGGTTCGACAATCTTTAAGAATAAAGAATGATGGAATAAATATTAATTATTCCGATTTAACCTATGGACAACTAATTAGTAGTTGTATAAATGAAGGATTAGCTTTGTGTAATGATATTAAGCTAAAAAATCAATTAAAAAGGCAAAAAAATATCAGAAAAACATCAACCTGGTGAATTATGTGAACAATTTGTTTTTGACCTAGGAAAACCTCTTAGGCCCCCAGAGCATAATAAAGTCAAGAAAAAATAAAAAATTGTTTATAAGAATAATAAATCTTACAAAAATAAAGGAAACTATTATGTAAGTCCTTACAAAAAGAATTATAAGAGGCATTATTATAAAGATAAACCCAGACAAAAGGGAAAAACATTTATGCCTACTAAAGGAAAAAGAAAAGCAAAAAAACTTTATATAAGTTGCCACAAATGTGGTAAGATTGGTCATTATGCTAATCAATGTTGTACTAAGAAAGCCCTGAATGAGATAGAAGATGAACAATTACATTCACAATTAGAAAAAGTATTGCTTATCAGTTCTGAATCAGAACAAGAATATTCTAATGAAGAAAGATTTAGGATTAAATTATGAAACTTATTCAGAATCATCCTCTCCTGGTAACAAAGATTGTCAGTGCAATGAAATCAATTATTGGAAATCAATAGTAGATATGAATGGATTAAATGTCATAAATGCCGATCAAGAAAAGGCATTAAAACTAATAGAATCAATTACTGATCCTGATTTAAAGAAAAAAATGATTAAAACATTAATTAAGGAAAATAAGGAGTCTCCTTTAATAATAGAGGCACCTTACCAATTAAGTGAGATTTTGCATAGATTTCAACAATCTAATGTCAAAGAAACATTTGCTTCAATTGTTGATTTAAAAAGAGAAATAAATCTATTAAAATCTGAAATATCTCAGATTAAACAAAACAATGAAGTTTTATCAATAAGAATAACCTTGTTAGAAACAAAATTTCCTAAAATATTCAAGGAAATACAAGATGTTTCCACCAGTAATGCTTAATACTGACAAAGATGTTGCTTCTATCAGTAGTAATACTAGTAATACTGATAAAACTGGATACCTAAATCTGTTAAAACAAGTAACATCACAAAAATGGTTTGTAAGAATAACTCTAGTAATTAATAGAGATTTTATCTTAGATAATGAAATAGCACTAATAGATGGTGGTGCTGACTTAAATTTTTTACAAGAAGGAATAACTCCTACTAAATATTTCTCAAAAACAATCCAATCTCTAACACAGGCAGGAGGAGATAAGTTAAGCGTTAAATATAAATTATCAGATGACTATATTTATAACCAAGATGTTTGCTTACCAACATCTTTTATTCTGATAAAAGGTCTTACCCATATAATTATGGATTAATTCCTCCTTACCCACACAGTCCAAATCAAATTCCATCAAAACCCAACTGAGATCAAAATTTCCTTAAACCTCGGAAGTCGAGATTAAAATTCCTCAAAAACCCGTTGACAGTCCTATACCACATGGTATAGGACCTTTTTTCAGTCTTATACCATATGATATAGGACTTTATTCCTTAGTAATTTTTTCTTTTTATTATTTGTTTAGTCCTATATCAAAGACTTTTTTTTTTCAGTCTTATATATCAATGGTATAGGACTTTTTTTTTTAGCCTTATACCAATGATATAAGACCAAATTGTATTATACTTTTAAGAAAAATATGAATAATGATGAAAAAAATACTCTCATACTTAGCTATAAGAGTATTTTTAGTCTTATACCTTTAGGGTATAAAACTAAAAATATGATTTTTATTTAATTTTTTTAAAAAAGTGAAAAAAGTGCAAAAAAAATGGTCCTATACCACATGGTATAAGACCTGACGGGATGCTATAGGAGTGACGCGGGTTTTGATGGAATTTTAATTTTAAATGGGTTTTGGTGGGATATTGATATGAGTCATGGGTCTTAGAGTCCTTGGCCCTATAATTATATTAGGAACTCCGTTCCTCTATAATATTATGCCAATAAATAATATTGATCAGACATGAATCTCTACCATAATAGATGGGAAAGAGATTATATTTGAATTTATAACAGATTCGCAAACCCGTATGCTTAATGAAGTTAGGAATATTCTTTTAAACAAAGAAAAAAATTATGTTTTCTTAAAGAAGAAATATGAATTTTAAATATTAATGAACAACTCAAAAAGAGTAATATTCAAAATCAAATTAAATTAATTTAACAACAATTCAATAATGAGGTATGTAATGACTTACCTAATGCCTTTTGGGACAGAAAGAAACATTTTGTTTCTTTACCCTATATAGATGAAATTGATGAAAAACAAATCCCTACAAAGGCTAGGTCAGCTCAAATGAATCGAGAGTATTTAGAATTATGTAAAAATGAGATAAATTCTCTTATAGAGAAAAAATAAATTCGTAAATCTAAATCCCCTTGGAGTTGTACAACTTTCTACGTAAATAAGGCAGCTGAAAAGGAACGAGGTGTTCCTAGATTAGTAATCAACTATAAACCACTTAATAAAGTGTTAAAATGGATCAGGTATTCAATTCCTAATAAAAAAGACTTATTAGATAGATTAAACGATGCTTTAATCTTTTCTAAATTCGATATGAAATCTGAATATTGGCACATTTAAATTAATGAATCTGATAGATACAAGACTGCATTCACTGCCCCCTTTGGACATTTTGAATGAAATGTTGTACCATTTGGATTAAAAAATTCTCCTTCTGAATTTCAGAATATTATGAATGATATATATAATCCATATACATAATTTATAATTGTGTACATTGATGATGTTTTAGTGTTTTTTAAAACCATTGAACAACATATGAAACATTTAAAAATATTTAAAAACTTAATAATACATAATGGGTTAGTTATATCTGCTTCTAAAATGAAATTATTTCAAACCCAAATTAGATTTTTAGAACATATAATTAATCAAGGAAAAATTATAGGACATAATGGGTTAGTTATATCTGCTCCTAAAATGAAATTATTTCAAACCCAAGTTAGATTTTTAGGTCATATAATTAATCAAGGAAAAAATATTCCTATAGATAGAAGTATTAAATTTGCTTTCTATATTCCCTGATATCATAACTGATATAAAACAATTACAAAGATTTTTGGGAAGTCTAAATTATATTTCAGATTATTATGAAAATTTAGCAAAAGATACATCTATACTGTATTCTCGACTTAAGAAAAGTCCTAAACCATGGACAGAGGAACACTCTCAAGCGGTTAGGACAATCAAAGCTAATGTAAAATGTTTACCTTGTCTATAGTCATTATTAAATGTGACGATGGGGCCCACTTCAGCAATTATTTCTACTTTAGACAGCAATCATCTTTGCTTTATTAAAGTAGTTTGAATTATTATCTGTATTATTATTATCTATAGTCATTATTAGATGTGACGATGAGGCCCAATGAGCACCCAACATCAATAATGCTTTCTTTTGTAAAAGTAGTTTGTTTTCTTTTTACTTTAAAAAAGTTATTTGTCCTGACATGTTTGGACAAGCATATTTTCTCTCTATATATATATAGTTTCATTTCAGTTGTAAGTACGTTTTTCTTTGAATTAGAAAAAATATTCCTATCGGTGATGTAGCGCGTGTTGAGACTGACCAAGATGGCGTGGCACTTGACAAATCTGGTATTTAAACAGGCATGAAAGGTTCTCGGCCGAGCAGTTCATTAACTCGGCCGAGGGAGAAGAAGGCAGAAGCTGGAGTTTTGAGAATAGCTGTGCTCGGCCGAGGCAAGGCAGTTGCTCGGTCGAGTCAAGGTCGTTGCTCGGTCGAGCGTAGTCAGTGACTCGGCCGAGGGGTTCCTGGAAGCATCGTGTCTGTTGAAATCCTCTTTGTTGCTCGGCCGTGCTAAGTTGGTGCCTCGGCCGTGCGGTTCCTGGGAGGACCTGTCAGTGGAACTTCACACCTGTTCGTCAAAAGGGCATGAGTCAAATAGACATGACTAATTCATTGATTGTAGATTTTCATTAATACCTTTGTAAATAGGTTTCTTCCCTATTGTAAGTAGTATAAATACGTTAGTGTTTCATTGTTTAAACATCAAGTTATATACAATCAAATTATTGCTTTGCAATTATTGTCCCTTTTCGGTTATTATTCTCAAAGTCTAAATAACTTTGTTGCTGAGATTTCTTTGGAAAGTCTCATTTGAGATTCATTAGGCGAGTCTCTTTAAATTCTTCCGCTGCGTATACATCATTTGGTATCAGAAATCGGACGATCCTTGGGGTTCTCCGACGTGAAGATGACTAACAATGGAGGAAACAACGGTGACATCATAGCAATTCTAGAACGCATGGCACAACAAGAACAAGCAGCCAGAGAGCGTAGCGACCAGCAACATGCAGAACTATTGGCAGCCTTGGTTCAAATGCGGGTAGGTGGTAATGGCAACCCACATAATCGGGCAAATCGTCGGAGAAATAATGTCCACCAAGATGAACCGGTGGATGAGGAAGATTCTGATCAAGAAGAAGAAGAGCACATAGAAGAACCTCGATACGACCAACGTCCTAAAATTAGGGCGGATATCCCATCTTTCTCTGGAAACTTGAAGATGAACGAATTCGTGGATTGCCTTGCGGAGGTGGAGAAATTCTTTGACTTGATGCAGGTTGAAGATGATAGGAAGGTGCCTTACGTAGCATATAAACTACGTGATGGAGCATCAGCATGGTGGGAACAATTATGTAAGAAGCGACATCGTAAAGATAAAGCTCCTATACGTTCGTGGGCTCGGATGAAGAGGGAATTACGATCTCACTTTTTGCCGGATGACTATGAACAAGTGACGTATCAAGCCTTTTTGGACCTAAAACAAGGTGCTCGTACAGTTGAAGATTATGCCCACGATTTTCATGCCCAATCAGCACGAGAAGATTTGGATGAAACAGAGGCATAAGAAGTTGCAAGATTCATTAGTGGTCTTCGGGTAGGCATTAAGAATCAGGTGGAGTTGTTTACAAACCGATCTGTGAGTGAAGTTATTACTCGTGCTAAGAAGATCGAGAAGCAGCAGTCATACAGAAATTTTTCTACCACATCTTCTTCGAGTTCTAAGTATCAAGTGACCGGATCTAGTACGGTGACGGGTTCAGAAAAAACGCAAGGTGTGGAAAATGGTAAAAATGAAGGGAAGCAGGCGGCCCACACGGATGTTCAGAATCCCCCGGTTAGACGTACCACCAACACGACTAATCGTGGTTAACAAAATCAGAACCCTTACGCTAAAACTTTTAGTGATAAGTGTTTTAGGTATTTACAACAGGGGCACATGGCTAGTCAATGCCCTATGAGGCGAGGAGTCAACATGGTAGACCGAGATGACGAAGTAGATGATGAAGACGGTGTGATTGATCTAAATGAGGAGATGGAAGAGCCAAATAACCATGAATCTTTGGTGGTTCGACGGCTTTTATTGACAACCCCTAGTGATGACGATGATCCGGAACGACACAATATCTTTCGAACAAAGGGGAAGGTTAGTAATGTTGATGCAACAGTTATTGTGGATAGTGGTAGTAGTGAGAATTTGGTGGCCCGTAGTTTCATGGATGCTTTGAAATTGAAGATTCACAAGCACCCGTCCCCTTACACAGTTGGTTGGATTAACACATGCGGCAATATAAAGGTACATGAACAGTGCCTTATTCCTTTTTCTATAGGGAGTTACAAGGATGAAATTTTATGCGATATTGTCGATATGAATGCATGCCATTTATTATTGGGAAGACCGTGGCAATATGACGTAAATGTGGTATATAATGGGAGAGAAAATTCTTTGCTTTTCACAAAAAATGGGTTTCGTTTTTAATTACGTTCATCCCTTGATAAGGGTGCTCGTGATAATATGAAATATAAACCTATTGTTTCTTTATGCACGGCTCAAGAATTTGTTAAAGATTTAGCAGATGCACCTGTTATATATGCTATCGTGCAGAAAGGAATTTCGGGACACACTACATTAATTCCAAGATCGTTACAGTCGGTTTTGGATGAGTTTCAGGATATTATGCCTGATGATCTCCCTCCGGGGTTGCCACCCTTGCGAGATATTCAGCATAACATCGATTTTGTCCCCGGTGCTTCATTGCCTAATCTCCCTCATTATCGTATGAGTCCTGCAGAGCACGAGATTCTCAAAGAACAGGTTGATGAGCTGTTGAAAAAGGGGTATATACAGGAGAGTTTAAGTCCTTGTGCAGTCCTGACTTTACTTGTGCCCAAGAAGGATGGTTCGTGGCGCATGTGCATTGATAGTAGAGCCATCAACAAAATCACAGTTAAGTATAGATTCCCAATTCCTCGGTTGGATGATATGTTGGATATGCTTCGGGGTTCCAAAGTATTTTCCAAGATTGATCTAAAGAGTGGGTACCATCAGGTGCGGATTAGACAAGGCGATGAGTGGAAAACCGCTTTCAAAACTAAGGAAGGGTTGTATGAATGGCTGGTAATGCCTTTCGGTTTGTCCAACGCCCCGAGTACGTTTATGCGTCTAATGCACCAAGTTCTCAAACAGTTTAATGGGAAATTTCTGGTAGTGTATTTTGATGATATTTTGATTTATAGCAAAACTGAAGAGGAGCATATCGGGCATGTGCAAAGTGTTTTGCGAGCATTGCGGGAAAATGAGTTGTATGTTAATTTGAAGAAGTGCAGTTTTATGTTGAATGAATTATTGTTTTTGGGATATATTGTTTCGGCGGATGGCATTCGGGTAGACGACGAAAAGGTCCGTGCTATTCGTGAATGGCCAACTCCCAAAACCGTTAGTGAAGTACGAAGTTTTCATGGGCAAGCTACTTTTTACGGGCGTTTCATTCGAAATTTTAGTACTATTATGGCACCAATAACTGATTGTATGAAGAAATGAGGATTTTTTTGGGATGACGAGGCCGCAACAAGTTTTGTGTTGATTAAAGATAAATTGACTAATGCTCCACTCCTTGTGTTACCAGATTTTTCTATTCCATTTGAATTGGAAACGGATGCCTCGGTGGTAGGCATTGGGGCTGTCTTGATGCAAAGGAAGAGACCGGTTGCTTTTATGAGTCAAAAATTGGAAGAGTCAAAGCGAAAGTGGACTACTTATGAACTTGAGTTCTATGCGGTTGTACAAGCTATTAAACATTGGGAACAATATTTGCTGCATCGTGAATTCATTCTCCATACGGATCATGAAGCCTTAAAGTACTTGAATGGGAAGACAACTCTTAATCGCATACGGATCATGAAGCCTTAAAGTACTTGAATGGGAAGACAACTCTTAATCGCATTCATGCTCGTTGGGTATCCTATTTACAGCAGTTTTCTTTTGTCATTCAACACAAAAGTGGACAGCTTAATAAAGTGGCGGATGCTTTGAGTCGCCGGGCAAGTTTATTGGTAACTATGCTCGTTGGGTATCCTATTTACTGCTTTTTTTTTATTTGCTCTTTGAGTAAAAAAAAATAATGAATTTTGTTTAAAATTTATTTGGGATGGAGGGATTACACCATTTTATAATTTCATTTTGTTATTTTGATTAATGATATTTTTTATTTTTTTATTAATTTGAGTTTTTTATTAATGAGTAACTTTATCTATTATAAAAGTTGCATTTTAAAGTGCTAAAAATTGCATTTCAAAGTGCTAAAAATTGCATTTGATAGAGTTCAAATCTCTGATCTCTCGTATTAAAAGAAACATATACTACTGATCAAGGCTCTTTGGCTAGTTAATGATACCGTGTGAATGAATTTGCATTTCCACTTAAAAGGAAATTCTTAGACCTCCTTTATCAGCGATCCTTGGTCAAGATCATAGGTAGAAGACAAAAAGTTTGAAAAAAAAAAATAAAAAAAAATTGAAGATTGGTGATCCGGATTGGTGAAACAATCTAGGAATGTGATCCAATTTTGGGACACATGTCTACCAACCATTGGTTGGTGGATTTTTCAAAATATACTTTTCCACTTTTAACTTAAATCATTTTTAATTATATTAAAAATTTATTAAAATAAAAAATAAAAAATATCAAAATTTTTATTTTTTTACCCTCTATAAATAGAGACCAAATTTATTGAATTTGAAGCACAATCTAAAATTCTCTCTTTCTCTATAATTAAATCATTTTTTCTATCACTTTCCCTAATTTCTCATTGTTATTTTTCATTTGATTCAAACTCTCAAGAATATCTCAACTCTCAAGTATACCTCAACTCTCAAAGATGACTTGATCGAGCACATATAGCAAAAATTTGATAATAATAATTAAATATGAAATTTCAATTTATGTATTTGTAATTTTATTTTTGTGATGTATTTATAAAAAGTGAATTTGAATTTCAAATTTAACTTCATTTTTATATTTTTTTATATATCGTATTTTTGTATAATAATTATATAAATTTAGTAATATAAAATATTATATAAATTTATTACAAGACAAAAAATAAGAAAAAATGAGGTTAATAATATATGAAATAAAAAATAAAGAATAAATGATATTTGAGTTGGGTTGGTTGGTTGGATTGAGAATAAAGTCAAAAAATGAAGGATATTGGTTTGGATTGTAGATGATATATGTGGAAGATAGAGAAATAGTATTATACTCCCTCCGTCCCAAAATGTTTGTTCCATTTGACTTTTTTGTTGAACTTTGACCACAAATATATGACAATTTAATTATGTTCATGAAATTCTAAAAATTCCTATTGATTAACCATTAATAATATTATCAATAACAACTTTTAGAATTTCATGAACATGATTAATCTCTCATAAATTTGTGGTCAAAGTTCAATAAAAAAGTCAAATGAGATAAATATGTTGAGACGGAGGGAGTATTGTTGAATTGGATTGAATTGTTGATAAAAGAGGTCTTATCAACCTTTTTGGGTTTTATAAACTTTTGATTTTGCAGGTAACATTGCATTAAAAAAAATTGGGATCTCGAGGAAACAAATATAATTATCTTATTTATGGTCACCAAGTAATAGTTGTTCAATAGATCTCTGTCATAAACTATCCCATTTCTTTCCATTAGCCTGTACAAAATGTGTAACTGATCATTGCTGCAAACGCCTATAATCCACCCATAGTCACCGCCACCGCTGCCTTCCCCACTAACCTGCGAGCCCGGTAACCTCCAACTGAATTCCTCCTACCCACCAATGGGATCGTCGGAAAAGAGCTCTGCCACCTACTTATCTAGCGCCAACCCTTGCCGAGACTTTTTCTTTCACGTCGTCCCCAACACCTCACCGGAAAATCTGATCGCACGACTACAGTCATCGTGGGCCCACGACCCTCTCACCACACTCAAACTCATTGGAAACTTGAGAGGAATTCGTGGCACTGGAAAATCAGATAAGGAAAGCTTCTACGCGGCGGCACTATGGCTCCACCACCACCACCCCAAAACACTTGCTCTCAATATTTCCGTTTTGGCGGAGTTTGGGTACTACAAGGACTTGCTCGAGATCCTTTACCGCCTTCTAAATGGCTTTGAAGTACGTGCAAATGAGAAAGGCGAACGTCAATCTAAGATGCGGCTGAAAGCGATAAACAAACGCACACGAAAGATGTGTTTTCTTCCTGAAATGTGGATTAATGAAGAAGACAGAGTACAGGCACTTGAGAACAGGGCTAAGCTGAGGAATGGAGTTCCAATAGAGCAGAAGATTGAGGCCAATCGAGTAGTGATGATGGAAGAAAAAATTCGGGCAAGGGAGGTAAGGAAAGAGAGGGAGGCTGCCATGGCTAAAAAGGCCACCGAGAAGTTGAAAGATCCCGATTACAAATTCTTGCACCAAGAGATTTCTATCCTTTTTGCAGATCTTTTGAAATCAGATATTCAGCTGCTGACTTCTGGAGATTGCAAGAAGATCAGTTTAGCTGGAAAATGGTGTCCTAGTATTGATTCTTCTTATGATAAAGCCACTCTGATATGTGAATCTATTGCTAGAAAGATTTTCCCACGCGGGTCTTTTCAAGAATACCAAGAACTCGAGGAGGGTATTTATGTCAGAAAGATCAGAGATCGATTAAGGAAAGAAATACTAGTTCCACTCCACGAGGCATTGAAATTGCCTGAGGTGTATCTGAGTGCTAAACAATGGAGATCTGTTTCCTATGAAAAAGTGGCCTATATTGCAATGAGGAACTACAAAGAGACTTTTTTCCAGCACGACCATGAGAGGTTTCTCGAGTATCTCAAGAAAGTGAAGATTGGGAATGCAAAGAATGCTTTGCTTCCTCACGATATTATTAAGTCGTTCAAACGAGGCGGTGCTGCAGCCATTGCTGCTGAGCTGCAGTGGAAAAGAATGGTTAATGATCTGCTAAATAAGGGTAAATTCACAAACTGCATAGCGGTTTCTGATGTTCCAGGGAGAACAAGAGGAACACCAGTAAAGGTTTCTGTTGCACTTGGATTATTGGTGTCTGAACTGAGTGAAGAACCATGGAAGGGTCATATAATCACCTTTAGTCAAGAGGCTGAGCTTAAGATAATAGTTGGGGATGATTTGAAGTCAAAAACCGAGTTTATTAAGACAATCAGTTGGGGTACGAACACGAGCTTTGAGCAGGTTTTTGATCGGATTTTGGAGGTTGCAGTCGTGGGAAAGCTGAGTGAAGAACAAATGGTGAAAAGGGTGTTTGTGTTCAGTGACATGGAATTCGGTGTGACATTTGATTGGGAGACGGATTACGAAGCAATACAGAGGAAATTCAGAGCAAGTGGATATGAAAAAGTACCTGAGATTGTGTATTGGAACTTGTGGGACCCATCTGAAATTCCGGTGACTGCTACAGAAACAGGGGTAACTTTCCTTAACGGGTTCTCGAGGAATTTGCTGACTCTCTTCTTGGAAGGAGGTGGGGAAACTGATGCCAAGACTGCTGAAAGGGTTTTGAATCCCCAAGCTACAATGGAAGCTGCTATATCAAGAGAACTGTATCAGAAACTTATTGTGTATGATTGATGCATAAATTGTTTCATGTATTTTACTTTTATGTTCTGTAAACTAGCTTGGATTTCAGTTTGAATGCAATTATTTTCTTGAAGGAAAATGGTAAAAAGGACAAGGTCTTTAGAGAAGCCTGTTGGAAAAAAATGTGTTTTGAAGGAAATAATGAGTTATTTTCTTATTTAGTTATTTGTCAAAATGACAAATTGATTGTTGGATTGTGTTCTACTCCATGAGTACATTGAAATCATATATTCATTTGTCAAAAATGGTTGAGAAATGAATGAGATATTAAGGCTCAAAGTGAATGGGTTGGAAAGGAGAAATGTGGTTATCCCACATTGGAAAAAGAAGGAAAAGTGACTTAATTTATATACTCCTACACTTTAGTAGGGAGTAAGATTGTAGTACATAGAAATTTTTTCTTGCACACAGGTGCGTTGGGGTGCAAATCATGGACCGAAATAGGCTTCGGCTGTCGAACTCGTAGCAAATTGTCTTGCGCATGTAACTGCCGAAATTGATTGAGAAAATTAAAAACCTGGTTTTAATTTTTTCGGCAGTTTTGATTCATGGGAAACTATACAAATTGAGAACACAACACAATTGAAAAAGATAACACAGATTTCCAGAAATCCTCTCCTCTCCATTTTGTTGCATATTGAAAAAATATTTTCCTTGGCCTCCTGCATATTGCATTTGTGGTGATAACGTCCAAGCATTTGACTTCAGTTCGCAGGAGGTATTATTGTGCAACCACCGTCCGATCAATCCGTTTCATCCTGGGAGGCAATCGTTCCGTAAAATCTCAAGCACAACGTGGTGAGGGGGCGAAATTTGTCTTAAGAAGAGTGTGATCTCACACGACTCGGACAACGACAAATCCTTTTCTTCTGTTCTTTAACTATTTTGTTTTAAATTAGTTTTCTGTATTTTCCATTTCATTTTGTAATAGTTATTCCAACAAAGCCCGAACAGAAAATCATGTGCACGGGATTAAAACAATTGCAACAACTAAAACAACAACAACAAAGATAGTCCCAGAATGACTTGGAGTCGACTAACATGAATCATTATATGGCATCGTCAATTGGAAAAAAAAAAAAAAAAAAAAGGAGAAGTAGAAATAAAACCGTGTGAATAGTCGAACAATTCTAGTTTATGATGAGTTGGCCAGAAATTCACTACACACTCCAAGTCATGAACTATAAGTTTGTAATAATTTTATATGAATCAAATCATCATGAGGATTCTCAGTACCATCCAAGGCTCGAACACTTTACAAGATTTCATTATTGAAAGCTCTACTAGTAATTAGGTATAAATTTGGTTCCGCATCGACAACTTCGTGACCTATGATGTACATACACACTCTACCGAAACCGAAACAAACTGGCAAAAATGAAAGAAAATATAAAAAGCACCCCCTCCCGAACAACAACTTACACTAGCCACTTTTTATTATAATTTCCCTTTTCTTTTCTGGAGGACAAATGAGCTCCACAATGCATGTATTTTGTGTGTGTATGTGTCTGAAATAGAAAAGGAAACTATACCTTTGTGTTGAAGATGTTCAGACAACTAAACCTAGATAAAATTCTTGCCCTGCATATAAGATCAAAAAATAGTGATCAAACATCCTAGTCAAGCAAAATATTAACGAATTAATCCAGTCAAATTTCGCAAACATGATTGTACTTATAATCTAAACCACCCACTGACCACAGTGTAATAGGCAGCATACAAACAACCATCACTACCCTTCCCCAAATGGCATCCGAAAAATCAATGAACTCTCTTTAGTTTATCTTGCGCAGGGGCCATCTTCCGCAACCCCAACATAGAGCCTATTTGAGGAAACATGCCATGAGTTGGGGAATGGACCGAATTGACCGGCACCTACGATCCTGTAAGTGGAATGTGGCAGGAGCAACCTGTATACACATAAAATTGCAAACTGTTAAGGCTGGCTAATTTTAGATAGGCCAAATTATGTTTACCCCCTAAAGTATCAACCAAATCCTACTTTGCATCCGGTTTTAAAAGTGGGTCTGTTTGGACTTTAATTTTGAAGTCGCCCCACTTTGCCCCCCTACCTACATGACTTGACCAGGGGTAAAAATGGGACGATTTGGAAAGTGTCAGGGGTTAAAGTGGGACGATTTGGAAATTGAAGTACCAAACAGACCCACTTTTCAAGCAGAGGTGCAAAGTGGGATTTGGTGAATATTTTGGGGGGGTAAATGTAATTTGACATTTTAAATTTACTACCTAGTGAGTAAGGCTGAACTGTAAATTATTAAGAGAAAGGCATGATATAGTGAATCACGTAGTTTGCTAGCTACATTGAACTAGCACCAAACAAAACTAAATAACATCAAACAATGTAGGAATCAAGCTTCAAAAGTTCACCAAGTACTGCAATCTTTTTATTCAAAGTAGACAGTAACTATTACTAATCACACTATCATAGAAATCACCTGAAAGCGAATTACATTCATAATAAGACCTCCATCCATCAAACTGATTAGCTAGATCAAAAAAACTTTATACAGAAAGAAAAATTATAGTTTATTGACCACAAATTTAGGTGAAGCTGGTCAGACACTACTTTTTTCCATCACAGCCACTGGGATGCCAATCTCACCATCTTCCAAGAAAATGTTGGAAAAATAGGTGTGTTTGAAGGAAATAATGTTTTATTTCCTAAATGTGATGCAGGAGAAGACTGCGGCCCAGGCGGGCGCCTCACAGGCCACCGGCGGCCGCCTCTCGAGGGTTCAACGGGGTGATTTCTTTTGCCGGCGAGGCGGGCGCATGAGGATCTCCAGGCGGATGCTTCATTGGACGACAACAAACGGCAAACTCTCTGGACTCCAGGCGGCCGCATGGCCTCTTCCCAGGCGGGCGCCTCGCGTCGAACACCAGTTTCCTAATTTCGTTTTAATTCCGTTTTTACTGATTTTTTAGAACAATAAGTTAGGGTTATTTTGGTCATTATTTTACTATTTCGTCTTAGAGTTTGGGGAAGTATTTAAACACTTTTAGGGCATTGTTAAACACAGTTTTGATCATTTTAATTCAAGGGTTTTATCTCTTTTTTGGTGAATTCCAGTTTATTGTGTTTATAGGGTTCATCGCTAGTGAACTCTTGTGTTTAGTGCGCTATTCACGAATCTATCGCTTCCGTGCTGCGTCAGTTGGTATCAGAGCAGGCTTTATCCTGTCTTTCATCACTGATTCGTTATGGGGGATCAAGCAACAAAAGCAGATATCGATGGTATAACCACCGCTATTGCTGCGTTGACAACACAGATTGCGGCGTTGGTGGTTGCTCAACAGGGTCAAAATGCTCGTGCTAATCGTAACCGTGGTGGCGAGAGAGACAGGGAGGTTGAACAGGGTCGACGCCCTAGGAGGGCAGAAAATCGGGATGAAGAGGATTCTAGTTCCAATTCCGATGTTGAGGTGGATAGTGATGATGAGCCGGATTAGGGTGGTAATCGACACCGCCAGGAATATAGAATTAAGGCTGATATTCCGTTATTCTATGGAACCATGGGTATTGAGGATTTTCTTGATTGGCAGAATGACGTTGATCGTTTTTTCGAGGTTATGGAGGCACCTACGAATAAACAAGTAAAGATGGTGGCGATCCGATTGAAGAGTACTGCTGCGATTTGGTGGGAAAAGCTTGTTGGTCAGAGGCGACGACAAGGGAAGGGGCCTATTAAAACCTGGAGGCGTATGAAGCGCCGATTTGAGCGGTTTCGCCAATGGGATTATGAATGTGACTTTGTATAAACCGTATCTCAACCTGTGCGTGGCAAGAGGACAAGCTTGATGAATATACTACAGAATTTCAGAGGTATACAGCGCGGGTTAGGGTTGAAGAGACCGAGGATCAGAAAATTGCTCGTTATATTAATGGGTTGAAGGGTTCAATACAGGAAAAGATGGGTTTACATCAGGTGTGGACTTTGACGGACGCTTCCACTCTTGCTTTGAATGCTGAACTTATGGAGAAGTCGAGCTCGAAAAGTTTAACCCCTTTTCGCAGGTTCCCTCAACAAGGTAGTTCTGAAGCAGTAGCCGATAAGGACCCAACTCCGCAGGCCAAAAGTACAGTTAGTGCTAGTAGTAGCGTAGGGAACAAGGCTCCAACACAAAAAACAGCAAATCCGTACGCCAAGCTAACAGGGAATAAGTGTTTTCGTTGTCAGGGACATGGTCACAGGTCTAACGTTTGCCCCACCCGGAGGATTGCTGCAGTTTTGCATGAGTACGACGATGAAGAACCCGAAGTTAATGAGTACGAAGGAGTTGAGTTCGTGGAAGAGGAGTCCGAGGAGAGGTTCGGGTGTGTACTTCAACAGATATTACTTTCTTCCAAGGACGAGGGCCGACGGAAAAATCTGCTGAGAGCACACTGTTCTGTTAAGAACAAGGTATGTAATATGATTATTGATAATGGTTGTACTGAAAATCTTGTTTCGCAGAAATTGGTTGATTTTCTAGGTTTAAAGACTGAACCTCATGATAATCCTTATGGTTTGGGATGGGTGAATAAAGGTTCAGAACTCCGAGTAACACGTACTTGCAGGGTCCCTATTTCGATTGGCAAACATTATAAGGAGGAGGTTATTTGTGACGTTCTGAATATGGGCGTCTGTCATATCTTACTTGGTCGCCCTTGGCAGTTTGACCATGACATTATTTATCGGTGGAAGGATAATGTGTTGATGTTCACATGGAGTAAACATAAAATTGCTATAGCTCCTGTATTGCGTTTTGAGAAACAGATTGAGAAGGAGAAACCGGTTGTGATGCTCATACAGAACGAGAAAGACTTAGCAGCAGCTATTGATGAAGCGGAGTTCTTTTGTCCGATAGTGGTTAAAAGGCTGTTGGGTTCTGTTAGTGTGGGGATCGGGATGCCGAGGGATATTGAAGAACTTCTTTCAGGTTTTCAGGAGTTGCTTGCTGACGAGTTGCCTAACGAACTCCCTCCTATGAGGGACATTTAGCATCAGATTGACTTGATTCCGGGAGCTAGTCTGCCAAACCTCCCGCATTATCGCATGAGCCCTAAGGAGAACGAGATACTTAGGGAGCAGATTGAAGACTTGTTGCGGAAGGGGTTCATTAGGGAGAGTATGAGTCCGTGTGCAGTACCAGTCCTTGTGCCAAAGAAGGGGAATCAATGGCGTATGTGTCTTGACAGCAGGGCCATCAACAAGATCACCATCAAGTACAGATTTCCTATCCTTCGTTTGGAGGACATGATTGATGAGTTATCCGGTTCTAAGGTGTTTACGAAGTTGGAATTGCGCAGTGGGTACCATCAGATTCGGATCAGACCTAGAGACGAGTGGAAAACAGCTTTCAAGAGCAGAGACGGTCTTTATGAGTGGCTGGTCATGCCATTCGAGTTATCTAATGCCCCTAGCACCTTCATGAGGCTGATGAACCAGGTATTCCGACCTTTTATTGGCTCTTTTGTAGTAGTCTATTTTGATGATATCCTGATTTATAGTAAAGATAGGACTGCACATTTGGAACATCTTAGACAAGTGTTGCAGGTTTTAAGAGATAATCAGTTGTATATCAATCTTAAGAGGTGTATATTCTGCACCAACAAATTGCTTTTTCTGGGATTTGTTGTTGGTGAGGATGGGATTCAAGTTGATGAGGAGAAGGTGAGGGCGATAAGGGAGTGGCCGGTCCCACAATCAGTCACAGAGGTGCGCAGTTTTCATAGCTTGGCTACCTTTTACAGGAGGTTCGTGCGTGATTTCAGCACCATTACTGCACCTATTACCGAGTGTCTGAAGAAAGGGAAATTTCAGTGGGGCTTTGAGCAAGATCAGAGTTTTGCCCTCATCAAGGAAAAGCTTTGCACCGCACCAGTTCTTGCCTTACCAGATTTTGACAAGATATTTCAGGTGGAGTGTGATGCTAGCGGTGTGGGAATTGGGGCTGTTCTCTCACAAGAAAAGCGTCTGGTGGCTTTCTTCAGTGAGAAGTTGAGTGAGGCTCGACAGAAGTGGAGTACTTATGATCAAGAGTTTTATGCAGTTTTTCGGGCTTTGCGAGAGTGGGAGCATTACTTGGTTCAGAGGGAGTTTATTTTGTTTTCTGATCATCTTGCTTTGAAGTTCTTGCATAGTCAGAAGGTGATAAACAAGATGCATGCTCGCTGGATTAGCTATTTACAGAAGTTCCCTTTTATTATTCAGCATAAGTCAGGAGTTCAAAACAAGGTTGCGGATGCTTTGAGCAGGAGGGCTTCATTGTTGCTCACTTTATCCCAGGAGGTTGTGGGTTTCGACTTGCTGAAAGACTTGTACGAGGAGGATGCAGACTTCATGGAAGTATGGTCGAAGTGTGTGGGCAAACATCTGAGTGCAGATTTTCATATCCGAGATGGTTTCCTGTTTAAAGTGGATCGGTTATGCATTCCTATTTCTTCCCTACGGGAGAAACTGATTCGGGATTTACATGAAGGGGGTCTTAGTGGACATCTGGGATGAGACAAGACTATTGCGGGTTTGGAGGAGCGTTATTTCTGGCCTCATCTGAGGAAGGACGCGAGTTCGATTGTTAGGAGGTGCTATGTTTGTCAGGTTTCTAAAGGTCAGTCTCAAAATACTGGTCTTTATTTACCTCTACCTATTCCTGATTATATTTGGTTGAATTTGTCCATGGACTTTGTTTTGGGCTTACCTCGTACACAACGGGGCGTGGATTGTGTTTTTGTGGTGGTGGATCGGTTTTCCAAGATGTCACATTTCATTGCTTGTAAGAAGACGGCGGATGCATCCAATATTGCAAAGTTGTTTTTCAAGGAGATTGTGCGACTGCATGGAGTTCCTAGGTCCATTACCTCGGACAGGGACACCAAATTTCTGAGCACTTCTGGATTACTTTGTGGCGCATGTTCGGCACTTCGCTGAATAGGAGTTCTACAGCACATCCGCAGACGGACGGACAGACAGAAGTTACTAACCGGACCTTGGGAAACATGATTAGAAGTGTTTGTGGAGACAAGCCAAAACAGTGGAATTAGCATTGCCACAGGTAGAGTTTGCTTACAACAGTGCAGTGCATTCGGCTACAGGAAAGTCACCTTTTTCCTTGATTTATACATCTGTTCCTAGACACATGGTGAATTTGGCACCGTTACCTAATGGGCATGGTGTGAGTCATGCCGCTGAAAATATGGCCAAGGAGGTGCAAGCTGTCAAGGAAGTTGTCAAGGTTAAGCTAGAGGCTACGGGGTTGAAAAACAAGGCGGCTGCTGACAAAAAGAAGCGGGTTAAAGTTTTCCCAGTTGGGGATGATGTCATGGTGTTCCTACGGAAGGAGCGTTTCCCTGTGGGTACTTACAAGAAGCTACAACCTCGCAAGTACGGGCCTTTCAAAGTAACCAGGAAGATTAATGATAATGCTTATGTGGTGGCTCTTCCCGACGATTTGAACATCTCCAATACGTTCAATGTTGCTGATATTTATGAGTACCACGCGGATGGAATTCTTTATCCAGATGTGAACTCGGGGTCGAGTTCTTTGGAGGTGGAGGAGACTGATGCAGGAGAAGACTGCGGCCCAGGCGGGCGCCTCACAAGCCACCAGGCGGCCGCCTCTCGAGGGTTCAACGGGGTGATTTCTTCTGCCGGCGAGGCGGGCGCATGAGGATCTCCAGGCGGGCGCTTCATTGGACAACAACAAACGGCAAACTCTCTGGACTCCAGGCGGCCGCATGGCCTCTTCCCAGGCGGGCGCCTCGCGTCGAACACCAGTTTCCTAATTTCGTTTTAATTTCGTTTTTACTGATTTTTTGAACAATAAGTTAGGGTTATTTTGGTCATTATTTTACTATTTCGTCTTAGGGTTTTGGGGAAGTATTTAAACACTTTTAGGGCATTGTTAAACACAGTTTTGATCATTTTAATTCAAGGGTTTTATCTCTTTTCTGGTGGATTTCAATTTATTGTGTTTCTAGGGTTCATCGCTAGTGAACTCTTGTGTTTAGTGCGCTATTCACGAATCTATCCCTTCCGTGCTGCGTCAAATGAGTTGTTTGTTAAATGACCAAATTGAGTGTTGGGTTGTGTTCTACTCCATGAGAACGTTGAAATCATATATTCATTTGTTCAAAATGGTTGAGGGATGAATGAGATATTAAGGCTCAAAGTAAGTGGGTTGAAAGTGGGAAATGTGGTTATCCCACATTGGAAAGGAATGTAAAATGATATTAGTTTATATACTCCTACACTTTAGTAGGGAGTAAGATTGTGGAGCATAGAGGCAATGTAGCTCCAAATTGGCCTACTCGCGCTAGCCCACTTTTTACATTCTTTTTAACTTGACCCATCAGAAGCCGGGTACCAAGACCAAGCACACGCCGTAAACGTTTCGATGATTTCAAACGCTCGCAGAATCGCCGCATGATAATCGCAGTGATTAAGAAAATTAAAAAGGGTTTTAATTTTCCAGCAGTTTTGATTTCCTTGGCAACTATACAAAGGGAAGAACAACAACAACACAAAACACACTAATTTCCATAATCTCAACACTCCATTTTCGCAGCATATTGAGTATTCTTGTCTTTGGCCTCCTGCATTGCATCAGTGGTGATATTGTCCAAGCATGCAACTTCAGTTCGCCGGAGGTACTATCGTGCAACTACTGTCCAGTCAATCCGTTTTATCCTGGGAGGCAAACGTCCAAAACAACCTCAAGCACAACTCGGTGAGGGGGCGAATTTGTCTTAAGGAGAGTGTGTCACACACGACTCGAATAACATAGAGAAGATCATCATACAAATTTTCTCCTGCGGTTTTTTCTCTTTGTTTATGTTTTATTGCAATTTGTATCATTTAATATATTGTAATCTTTTCTCTTTTTGTGCTTTTGTAAGATTTTGACTAACAATCTTAAGACAAATTCGTATTTGAGAAAGGAGTACAGATTTGAGAAATCCAGTGGAGCGGCGGCCACGGGAGAAAAGATAGAAAATGATGGAAGAGACGGATGGAAGAACATTCCAGCAAGTTTTGCAATGATCAGCTGTGGTAAAATTGCAATTCCCAATTCTTTAACCGTTGGATCGAGCTCAAATATGGTGAGCAAGTTCTAATCTCATAGAAGAACAATCTGGACGCTGGAGATCGAAATCTTTTATGTGGAAATGATGATATAATTTTCGGAACATAACAGCTTATGAAAGGAATTTTTTTTTTTAACATATAATGAACTAATGGATGAACATCAAGGATGTTGTGACGATTGTGTAAAATAGTTGTGGCGACGCCACTTCTAGTATTTATATAATGGGTGATTTATCTCATATGGTTCATGAGAATCATAGTGAGAAAAATTGAAAAGTTCGTAGGAACTAAGTTGAGAAATTGAACGTTGAAAGATGTAGTCTTAACGTTCTTATGGTTCATAAGAATCATAGTGAGAAAAATTGAATAGTTCGTTGAAACTATGTTGAGAAGATGAACATTAAAAGATATAGTCTTTAACGTTGCATTTTATCAATAATGTATTGACAAAGTTGATAGGGCTTCTTGAAAGGAGTTGTTAAATCCTATTATTGTCAATAGTGACAAAAGTCACAAAGATAAAAACAATAGAGCTTTTTGAAAGAAGTTGAATTCTATTGTTGTGAACATTGAAAAATGTTACAAGAACAAAAATCATAGGGCTTCTTGGAAAAAGTTGTTAAAACCTATTAGGGGAATATGTGACTAATGTCATAAAGATAAAAACAATAAGACTTCTTGAAGGAAGTTGTTAAATCCTATTGTTGTTGATGATGACAAATAACACAAAATATTTAGAATAAGAACTTCTAAAAGAAATTGTGTATTTTGTAAATGAGAATATGATTTTCTCTAATTTAGAGGTGCTCTAAGATGAGACCTTTAAAATTTTGGAATAATTAACCTTCAATTATAATTCCTTTAAAAAATTTAGAGGTTTATAAATATGAGTGGTTATAAGAAATAAATTGTGTTAATTCTCCTATTGAATTAACAATTTATTCTTGGAGTTAATTCTCTAATTAAGTCAGAGAGTTATATTTATAACAACAAAGTTATAATTGTTGAAAATTAAAGCCAATGTTTGATTTGTGTGGAGACAAATCTATAATGGAATGTGGTTGTTCCAAGTATTCCGGATCACCATAGTGAGAAGTTAGAAATTTTTGTTGGCCTTGACTTTAAGTGAGCAACAAAATATGTTCTACTTGACCACCTTGAACTTAGAGAGGTTTCTTTTGGAAGATCCTACAAAGTTGGGTGAAAATGTGATGGATGTTCAAGCCGTGAGTGCGGTTGAAGCATGTGAATTTTCTTTATTGAAACTATATACTCCCTCCGTCCACTTACTTACTTCACACTTTCTATTTTGGGTGTCCAAATACATACTTCACACTTTGTTTTTTTTACCTAAAAAGGAAACTTTATATCATTAAAATATTAACCCTACCCCACTCATTCTCTCTCCTACATTATTTTAATACTCACAACACCATTATAATTTACTATTCCCTCCACTCATTCTCTCTCCTATTTTACTTTCACACTCACAACACTTTCAATATAATACTCCCTCCTTAATAATCGTGTAAACAGTAACTGTGAAGCATGTAAATGGAAACGTTAAATATTTAATGGGGGTTAATCACGTGATGGTACATGAGAAAGTTCCGTAAAATAATTGACGACTCCCTTTTAACGGAGTGAGAACATTGCAAAAAATGTGTACTTCAACGAGGACATTGCAAAAAAAAAAAAAAAAAAAAAAAAAAAAAAAAAAAAACCCATCAATGAGGACATTGCAAAAACATGTATAGTTAAATGACTAAAATATCAGTTTTGCCTTGGCAAGAAATTTCATTGGAATGCAAATTATGGTAATGCTTGATGCTTGTATGCTTCAAAGTCCACATGACTGAAAAAAAAAAAGCCACTTTATCATCTGATATTCATTTAAATTTTAAATTGCCATCATCAGCAAAGCCGACCCTAAATTTTTTTATTGAGACTACGGCTTTGTTGTTGTTGTTGTTGTTGTTGCCATCATCAGCAACTTGTGAAATGCTTACAAAGAACTCTGGAGCAGGGGAATTTAAATTTTTGCCCAAATCTATTTTTCCTAAAAGGTCCTAAGCATTTGAGCCCATTGAAACTATGTAACTTATTATTCTTTGTAGTCATAATTATCCAAATAGGCTATAATCTGATGGGGAATCAGATCTATGCGACAATGTTGTGCTAGCCTTGTGCACATCCTCAAAATGTTCTCTATCTAAATTGTTCTCATCATGGGCCAAGGAAATTCCCTGTAATTACTCAAGCTCGAGATCTTTACTTTCTGGGTAAATTGCCAATTCGAGTAGTATTTAAACAAATAGGAAGTTTTCTATCCCTAAACTGCTTTGAAAGCGTAATAATGCTAGAGAAATCGATCCTAAACCTTCCAAACTTTTACCATCCCATATCGAAAGCATACTGATTTGTAGCATTATTTAAAGACCGCACTTTGTTGGTTCCTGGTGGGAGGTTGGGTAAGCGTCTGACACAACCAAAAAATTGAACCGGAATAATCCATCAAAATCCAAAAAAAAGGGTGACTTGCCTGACCACTTTTTTTGTTTTTTTTGACTTTTACGAGATCAGATAAGAAGGAAACTATATGAAGTTTGATCCATTTAACACTCCAAGAGAAGTTAGGATTAGGAAAATAAGCTACAAAACGAGGTGAAACAAGAAAGCATATGTCACAGATGACAATCTAATACATGATTGTAAGATATTATGAATTCATAAAGAGGAGAGACGGAGTCACACGGCTGAATATGATGTTAGGAAGAGAAGATACTAGAGAGAGAGAGAGAGAGAAATTCCAAAGACTCAACGTGAGTCTTCTCCATTCATTGTCTTCATATATATAGGATATGTACAAGACTCCTAGTCTCCTAATCAATATTCTATTCAGTTAACTAGACCATAGCTATTCTAGGAAGAGATAAAGACTAAGTATACAATGAAATATCTTAATGCTATGTACACACTATGGAAATATATGACCAGCACACTAATGTATTGTTTACACCCCCCCTCAAGCCAAACGAAGGTACGGAGATGCAGCTTGAACGGAAATAGCGATAGAAGGCGATTGATGTTGAACAACATCCTAAGGAAGAGATGATCTTGATAAGGCAAGTATTGCCACACCTTTGGTGGAAACAATATGTAGTACTCATCATCATATGAGTATTTGTGTTGAACAATACTGAGAGCACCTTGACCATTGTAAGAATGTGTTGAAAATTCAATGGAGTCTGAGAGAACATCTGAGATAGCTGTTGGTAGAAGGTGACAGTCATAAAAGGTTTTGATGTCACGATACCCACGGGGAGGCGGTGCGGAGTCACTCGGGAAATCCAAAGTAGTACAAGGAGCTGGACTGTCTTGGAATTTTGGACAGGCTGATAAGGAGCTACTAAAGAGAGTAGGAATCTTGGGTTGTTCATGACTTGCGATTTGACCGAGAGAAACGTCTGGCACACTAGTAGACTGTCCATATGAATCTGAAAGGACAAATGTCAACATGGGTAGAGCACAAAGACTAGATGTATAGCCGGCCGCAAAGTAGGATTTACATGACTAGAGAGAGAAGTGGGTTGGTCATTATGATTTGGCTCAGATGGAGAGGAGGAGAGGTTGGGATTAAGGGAAATCTGCACAAGAGGAGATAAACCAAGTGCTGGACTAGGAGCAGCAACGGACTGCACATGCTGTCCAGATCGGTGACACTCGAATGGACCCAAATGAGAAGGATTTGGGCAAGCAGCTTCAGGAAGTCCAGATCTGAAGCCCAATTGCAAGGGCGAATTGGGTTGCCGAAAATTTTGATCTAGCTCAGAGTGAGCCGAATAAAGGGTGTTGACCCACCTAGCGTAGATGCACAAAAGTAATGTGTTGTAGTTGGGTCGCAGAAGAATGGAGCCCATTTGTAGGCGTTGATGGAAGCCCAACGCTGGACAAACGAGGTGAGCCACCAAGGCCGGGGTCAATGTGATCTCGGTGACTTGTCCAAGGCGTAAAGGTCCGGTGTTGGACATTTTTGTGCAGCTTCTGAACTTTGCTTTGGAGCACACAGACCGGAATTGATCTTGCATGTGTTTGAAGAATGGTTTGGACCAACATCACTAGAAGGTGCATTAAGAGAGTGACTTGAAAGAGAAAACGGTGATGCCACAAAGAGGTCCAATTGAGAAGCCAATTGTTTTTCAATGTCAAGGAGATAATCATAGAGGAAATCCAAAGATATCGGAGGTTTTCGAAAATAATAATAATTAACGAATTTAATATAATGAATATCAAGCCCATCAACGATGTACTTGATAAGTTCAAGTTCGGGAATAGGAGCCTCAAATCCATGGCTAAGGCGGAGGATAGTGATTTTGCTTCAGAAAAATAACTCAATAATGATTGAGTGGGTAGTTTTTGAAGACAGTATAGTTGATCTAGGAGTTGATCAATATACCAATTTGAAGTTATATTGAAAGGGGAATGAGATGAAACATCTGTATCAATCACTTGTTCTTCAATGACAGAGCAAGAAGAAGAAGAACCCATGATCTCTTTATTTTCATTTTTCTCCGGATAAAGCCAATCCGAAACTGAGAATGAAGAATCATTATGAATGGTATTGTTTGGTTCAAAAATACGCATACATTCCCTTGCGCTATGACCAAAATCATTACATAGCTGACAAATAACGTAGGATGATGGTAACGTTTCAAAGGTTGAAACGGGATCATACCAAAAATCATCCATTTATTTTAAGAAAGAGAATTTTTTTTTTATTTTTATTTTTATTTTTTTTTTTTGGAATAAGAAGAGAAAAAAAAAGTAGATTAAGAGAGAATAGCGGAAGCGGAAATCAGGCCACCATGGAACGGTGGCTCTGATACAATGTAAGATATTATGAATTCATAAAGAGGAGAGACGGAGTCACACGGCTGAATATGATGTTAGGAAGAGAAGATACTAGAGAGAGAGAGAGAGAAATTCCAAAGACTCAACGTGAGTCTTCTCCATTCATTGTCTTCATATATATAGGATATGTATAAGACTCCTAGTCTCCTAATCAATATTCTATTCAGTTAACTAGACCATAGCTATTCTAGGAAGAGATAAAGACTAAGTATACAATGAAATATCTTAATGCTATGTACACACTATGGAAATATATGACCAGCACACTAATGTATTGTTTACATAATTGACCTTGATATAAAACGGTTACAAATACGGAATAGCTTTGAGCTGGAACGATAAAAAAAGAGAAGGAAAGAAAATGAAGAAACTAACGACACTTACATGCCATTGCCGCACACGGAGGATTCATTATGATGACAGAATATCAGTAAAATGAGAAAGCAATATGGTCGAAATTGGTAATCGTGTTGTTTGTGTTGTGAATATGGCCCTCCACTAACCAAGCAAACCACAAGAATAATAATCGCACACAAACCAAGCACAAGAAATCAAAGAAAAAACAGAAAAAGAACACAAGAAATTATTAACCCAGTTCACCAATTTGATTGGCTACGTCTGGGGGCACTACCAAGCCAGGATCTTGCACTATGTATGTAAAATATGTGTTACAATGAATAAAGGGGCGGAACATTGCTTTTATATGCTCACAGGAATAAAAAACAAACCCTAGATGGCCTAAAGAACGGGCCCAAAACAGATCCTTTCCGAGCCTGAAAATCGACGCCAGGCGCCCGCCCCAAAGGAGCCAGGCGCCCGCCTGGGAAAGGACAAAACACCATGCTCACCTCGGCAGCCGAGGCGCACGCCTTGCCCTAGGCCATGCGGCCGCCTCAAGCACGTTGCCCCAACGCCAAATCCACTGGACTTGAAGCGTTCGCCTCTCCAGCCCCAAGCGCCCGCCTCAGATTCCCTTCGAAAATCACCTTGGTTGGTCCTCTATCCCAACAATCTCCCACCTAGAGATCAACCTCATATATAAGCCCCGTATCCGTTCTTCAACTCATCCTTGGTGTCCTCCTAGTGCTCACCTCGATCATGGTAGTTCCATCCTCCTCTCTCATTCTTCAAGCCCAATTGAAGCTTTGCACAGCTTCAACTTCTCAAGGTTCACAACCTTTGTCAACATGTCAGCTGGATTCTCCGATCCCAATATCTTCTCAAGCCACAAAGTCTTCTTCTCCAAGAGATGCCTGATGTAGTGAAACCTCAGTTCAATGTGCTTCGTCCTCGAATGAAACGCCGGATTCTTTGCCAAGTGAATTGCGCTCCGACCGTCACCGTAGAGAATATTACCACTTCGCGTCTTCCCAAGTTCACCCAAGAAGTTCTCAAGTAGCTCAAACCATCTCTTTACTCGCTTCACATCGCCACATATTCTCGGCTTCATGATCGAGCCACGATCTTTTGTAACTTAGAAGCCCGTGAGATTGCTGTACCACCCAATGTAAACACGTAACCCGTAGTACTTCTCCTCTTATCAAGATCACTTGATGCCAAGTCCGCATCAACATAACCCGCTAACACCACTTCCTTGCTTGAAAAACACAGAGCCTTACCGAGCATTCTTCAAGTAACGTAGGATCCACTTAACCGCTTCCCAATGTTGCTTTCCTGGATTGCCCATGAACCGGCCGACTACTCCCACCGCATGTGCAATGTCCGGCCTTGTACACACCATTGCATACATGAGACTCCCCACAGCCGAAGCATATGGAGTTCTCTCCATCTTGTCACGCTCTTCCTTGTTCCTAGGTGAGTCCCTCTCGGATAGCTTGAAATGCAAACCCAATGGCGTCCCTGTTGGCTTCGCCTCTTCCATACAAAACCTTGCTAAGACCTTCTCAACATATTCTCGCTTGTGAAAGAACCAACTTGCCCGACTCCCTATTCCGATCAATCCGCATGCCCAAGATTTTCCTTGCCTCTCCCAAATCCTTCATCTCGAACCGTTCGACAACCGAGTCTTCAACCTGTTTACCTCTCTACCGCTAGAGCCCGCTATCAACATGTCGTCCACATATAACAAAGAAGATAATATACCCATTGTCCGTGTTCTTGAAGTAGCAACAATGATCCGCCTCGCATCTCGATAAAATCAATGTCGTGCATGAATCCATCAAACTTCCTGTACCACCGCCTAGGAGCTTGTTTAAGGCCATACAAGCTCTTAGTCAATCTCGCAAACTAGCTCCTCGCCACCCTTAGACAAGTAACCCTCGGGCTGTACCATGTAAATCTCTTCCTCCAAGTCCCCATGAAGAAAGGCCGTCTTCACATCCATCTGTTCAAGCAAAGAAGTTGTCCGCCACTACTATCCCCAACCATTCTCGATAGTGGTCATCTTCACAACCGGAGTGAATACTTCGTGTAGTCAATACCATACTTCGCTGAAACCCTTTAACAAACTGGGCCTTTGCCTTGTAACGCTTGCTACCGTCTCGCTTCCTCCTTGATCCTCGTAAACCCACTTGTTATGCAAATGCCTTCTTCCCCTTAGGTAGTTTAGTCAACTCCCAAGTTTTATTTGCCTTCAATGAGACCATCTCATCATCCATCGCAGCCTTTCCACTTATTACAAAGCACACTACGAACCGCTCCGCATAACATTCCGGTTCCCCATTATCTCGTCAACAACAAATAATAATTCGAAGGAGTATACTGCTGTGTGATCCACGCAATCCGCTGGATCTACGCAAGCTGAATATCCGGCTCGAGTATGTGGTTCATCTTCGCGACCTCCCGACCATGGTCAACATGAACCGTTCGCTCCCACCCGAGTTAGGAATATCCACCTCTACAACCTCCGGTTCGTAACTAGTATCATCGATGCCCCCTTTCTGTCCTTGTACAAAACCTGTTCATTGAATACCACATCTCGACTACGAATAACCTTATGGTTTTGATCATCCCAAAATTTATACCCGAAGTCATCCCCGCCATACCCAATAAATGTACACTTAATGTATTTAGCATCTAATTTAGTTCTCTCAGCAGAATCAACATGAACATAAGAAACGCAGCCAAATATGCGAAGAAAGGACAGATTTACCTCGCTTGCCACTCCAAGCTTCCTCTGGAATTCGTTTCCCCAATGGAACCGATGGTCCCCGATTGATCAAGAAAGCCGCCGTGTCAATCGCATATGCCCGTAACGTCTTCGGAAGTCCACACTTCAATCTCATACTTCTAGCCCGCTCGTTCAATGTTCTGTTTCATCCTTTCGCTACCCCGTTGAGTTGTGGAGTCTTCTTTGGAGTCTTCTCCATACGAATACCATTCGCAGCACAATATTCCCTAAACTCCCCGAGCTCATACTCCCCACCATTGTCTGATCTTAAGCACTTAAGCTTAAGTCCCGTTTGATTCTCCACCAAGGCCCTCCACTTCTTGAACACCTCGAAAGCCTCATCTTTCCCCTTCAAGAAATAGACCCAAACCTTCCTTGTAGAATCATCAATGAAAGTCATGTAATATGACGCACCACCCAGAGACGTAACCGGAGATGGCCCCCACAAGTCCGTGTGAACCAATTCCAACTTTGCTTCCCTCAATCCCCTACCTGTCCTTGAGAAATTATTTCTCCCTTGTTTGCCAAACATACAATCTTCGCAGATCCCCACGTTGACTGTCTTCAAACCCGGTAGTAGACCCTTAGAACAAAGTACCTTCATCCCCGTCTCACTCATGTGACCCAATCGACAAAGTGCCACAAATCGGCATCACCCTTGGCCGCCACCGCAATACTATCCTTGGTGTTGTTTGCCAAATACAAAGTACCCTCCTTATTACCCCGAGCGATCTCACAATCCTCCTTGGTAATAACTCAGCCTCTGCAGCCGAAAGTCACCTTGTAACCCTCTTCGTCCAACCGCCCAACCGAAAGTAGGTTCTTTTTCAAACCCTAATGTGTCCGACCCCGTTCGGATGTAGAACCTTCCCGTCCGATGCTCCTATCCCGACATCCCCTTCCCCTTGATTTCCAAAGGCTCGCCATCGCCTAGATAGACCTTCCCGAAATCACCTAAGTGTAATTATCCATCTCTTCCTTATGCCCGCAAGAGTGGAATGATGCCCCGAATCCAACACCCATGATTCTAGTGCACTACTAACACTCGTAACCAGTACATCATCACCTTCGACTACCACATTCGCCTGATTGCCCTTATGATTTGGACAATCCCTCTTAAAGTGTCCCAACTCCTTACAATAGTAGCACTGAACAGATCCCTTCGCAACCTTCGGTTTGTCCTTGGTCTCATCAGCTTTGCCCTTTCCACTCACACCGTTCTCCCTAGATTCGGTTCTCCCTTGTTTGCTAGTACCCGGCTTTCCCCTACTAGTAGTAGCTAAAGCCGCTCCCGAAGTACTTGATGTCCCCAACTTCTTCATGCGATTTTCCTCACCTAAAAGAAAGTCTTTAACATCATCATATTTCAATTTTTTCTTACCTGCTGAAGCGTTGATTGCAGTCACCGTTCCGCTCCAACTTGCCGGTAAAGAAGCTAGCAACAAGCATGCATAAACCTCGTCATCGAACTTGATCTCCACCGCTGTCAATGAATCTATGACATCCATAAATTCATCAATGTGCTTAGCCAAGGATCCTCCCTCTTGCATCTTGAGACTACCCATCTTACGTATCAAATCAACCTTATTTGCAGCAGACGGAGTTTCAAATCTCTCAGTAAGATAATCCAATAGCTCCTTGGTGGTTGTCGCCTTCCTGGTAGTCTTCGCGATCCACTTTGACAAAGTAGATCTAACCACCCCTAAAGCCTTCCGATCCATGAGTTCCCATTCTTCCTGATCTTCATCTTCCGGTTTGACACCCTTCAGAGGCTTGTAGAGATCCTTGTTGTACAAGAGATCCTCGATCTGCATCCTCCAATATCCGTAGTCAGACCCATCGAATTTCTCCACCGCTTGTTTGTCCTTGCCCATTCTTGATTGCTTGAAACAACTCCCTTGATCTTGAACCAAGAGCTCTGATACCAGTTGTTGTGAATATGGCCCTCCACTAACCAAGCAAACCACAAGAATAATAATCGCACACAAACCAAGCACAAGAAATCAAAGAAAAAACAGAAAAAGAACACAAGAAATTGTTAACCCAGTTCACCAATTTGATTGGCTACGTCTGGGGGCACTACCAAGCCAGGATCTTGCACTATGTATGTAAAATATGTGTTACAATGAATAAAGGGGCGGAACATTGCTTTTATATGCTCACAGGAATAAAAAACAAACCCTAGATGGCCTAAAGAACGGGCCCAAAACAGATCCTTTCCGAGCCTGAAAATCGACGCCAGGCGCCCGCCCCAAAGGAGCCAGGCGCCCGCCTGGGAAAGGACAAAACACCATGCTCACCTCGGCAGCCGAGGCGCACGCCTTGCCCTAGGCCGTGCGGCCGCCTCAAGCACGTTGCCCCAACGCCAAATCCACTGGACTTGAAGCGTTCGCCTCTCCAGCCCCAAGCGCCCGCCTCAGATTCCCTTCGAAAATCACCTTGGTTGGTCCTCTATCCCAACAGTTTGTAATATAGAAAGGCTTAATATGTACACAAACATGAATTCTTGTTGCACATTCTCAAAATAAAAAACAAATAAAATGTTCTGTCGATTACTCCTCATCATGATCCGAGTAGATTTCTTGTAATTAGTCATAGTCAAGATCTTTACTTTCTGAGTAGATTGTCATTTCTAGCAATATGTACACAAACATGAATTCTTCTATGCCTAAACTGCTTTGCTTTCACATTTGAAAGAGTAATAATGGTAGAGAAATTGATCCTAAACAGCGACTTTGTCCTTTGGGTAAGCGTCTACCAAAAATAGAAAAAAAAAAGGTCAACATTTCCAAAACAGCGACTTTTTCTACCACAAGTCTCTCACGGCCAAAAAATGAACCCCCAAAATGGTAACTTGCCAGACCACTTCTTAATTATGAAACAAAGTGTGGCCTTGAAGGATATCAGATAAGAAGGAAACGATATAAAATTTGCTCCATTGCGTACCCAATCCAGTTAAAATATTTAATGACCTTGATATGAAACGGGACCAAACGATTGAAAATGAAGAAAAGGAAAAAGCATTGAGCTGGAAGGATCTGGAAAATGGAAAAGGAAAGGGAAGAAACTAATGACACTTCCATCTGCCCAAACACATGATTAATAATGATCATAGAATATCAGCAAAAATAGAAGGAAATATAATTGAGTTTGGTAAAGTTGTTTGCAAAATGCAGAGCAAGTCACTAACTGCAATGTAAAAAAGGGCTTCATGGAGCAAGTTCTGAGATGTTGCACAGGTCACCAGTGATGCCTCTCCATATGACATCTCAGTCGCTAACGAGGGAAATGCTTTTATTTCATTAAATTTGTACTGATAATCTCCTTCCAAAAAGGAACTTACGAGTGGATCTTCTGCATTGATGCCAATGAGCCACACTCAAACCAAATAATGTAAGTTGCATTCATATCAACACTAATAACTCTCATGTTAGTCAAAATAACTCTCATGTTAGTCAAATAATGAGCCACACTCAAACCAAATAATGTAAGTTGCATTCATATCAACACTAATAACTCTCATGTTAGCCTGATGGTTAGAGTTCATTGGCCAACCCTGGAGGTCGTGGGTTCGATTCCCCAAAGGTGGTTAGAGGGAATGACATTGCCCTCCCTAAAGCATAGCTAGGCGCCCCGTGAAGTGCGTCGGGGAGCGGTGAAATGTGTTGATCCTTCTTTTAAAAAAAAAAAAAAAAAAAAAAAAAAAAAAAAAAAAAATATAATAATAATAATAACATTAAAGCAGCCATGTATGCTCATAACTAAACATACAATTCTACAAGTTTACTTGAAATTCATAAGACCTATCAGGAATTATGTTCATATCTCTCTATTTTTATGGTTTAGTTAATAGCATGTAGTTCAATTGGCCTTGAGATGGATGTACAGATTTTAACCTGCTGGATGACAGAGTTAGCAGAGGAGTGCCTAAATCCTAGATCATTTTTTGTATATTTTTTTTCACAGAATTTCTTCGGCATCACCTTATCCTTAAAACTCAGTCTTTTCAGGACGAATTACTTCCTAAAATTGGTGAAACGGAAGATATGCACTCATAACCACCCATCCCTCTCCATAGGTCTTTGTTAAGCTCAGAAACTAACAAACGAAGCTCATCGAAAACCTCCACTTGTGACCCTCCTATGCTCCCTAAAATATCACATTTTGCAACTTTCCATTTCTTCTTTATGATAAGATTAATTCCTTTTTACAAGGTCCTAAATCATTCAATCCCTAAAATATCACATTTTGCCATCATGATCTTCCAAAAAGGCTATAATCGGATAAGGAAGGAGGGCTATGTAGCATTGGTGTACTTGCCTTGCCGCTCATCCTCAATGTTTCACCAATATGCTCCGGAACATGGTGAAAAGAGATTCCGTGTAATTAGTCAAGGTGCAAGATCTTTACTTTTCCAAGTATATTACCAATTTCGGGAAGATTTACCTACACAATAATTCTTTAATGTCTAAATTGGCTTTCACATTTGAAAGTGTAATAATGTTAGAGGAGTTGATCCTAAACTAAACCTTCCAAACTTCTATGATCCCATATCGAAATCATAGTGATTTGTTACTCTATAGAAAAGACCGCACTTCGTTGGTTCATGTCGAGTGGTTGGGTAGTGTCTGACACGGTAAATAAAAACCCAACCACGCGTCTTCCACGAAAAAAAATGTATGCCACGTTCCATGGTAAAAATAATTTTTTTTTGTTAAATCCAAAAGATCGTGACTTGTCCAATCACTCCTCATTTACTTTTTATCAGTGTTCTAAAACATTTACTTTTTATCAGTGTTCTAAAAGACCCCGCCTAAGGGCGCCTAGGCCCCGCCTAGGCGCTAGGCCCCTCTCCAACGCCTAGTTCTAAGCCCCGCCTAGGTCCCGACTAGTCCCCGCCTAAGCGCTAGGCCCGGCTCCGCCGCCTAGCATCCGCCTAGCGCTTTTTAGAACCTTGGTTTTTATAAATACCAACAATAATAATCCCTCAGTCCCTCTATAGAAGAGTAACAAATGACAAATACACAAATTAAGAAACTAAATCAATTAGAAAGCAATATTGTCAAATTTGATAAAGTTGTTTATAAATTTCTAAGCATGAGTTACCAAACACAAAAATTGAAGAAATAATGAGATGTTGCATAAGGCACTAGTAATGTTTCTTCATATAACATCTCAATGACCCATGAGTTTTTTCTTAATTAAATTTGTACCGATAATTTACTTCAAAATATGGGCTCACACGTGGATCTTATGCTTAGAGTGTAAGAACATGGATTAATATAACATATAAATACTTAATAATATAATGATCAATATTATAATATATGATATAAAGTATAGAACTCAACATAATATGTAGAATTCCATAATATAAGTATACCATTAAATGATGGGCATAATGGTAATATCTTATATATCAATAGGTGTAGTCCCTAAATGAAGTGCCCCTTGGATTCCTATATAAAGGCTTATCCATCAAGCCTATGAATCTACTAGTTACATTCTCATTCAGTCAAAACTCTTCCTAAGTAATTGAAGAATAAAGAGATTAAAGGGCACTCATCATTTAGAAGATCTACTCCTCCCTAATTTGAAGTCTATCTTCTTACTTCATTCTCTTTACTCAAGAACAAGAACAAGATTAAGAACGAACATGGAATCACAAGGTAATTACACGCTTCCGTCTTCTTCTTCTTCTTCTTCTTCTCTTCTTAATCTAGTAATGAGTCGGTTCATGTTTAATGGATCGTAATTGTTCCAACAATTGGTATCAGAGCCTGGTCATATACTAGATTGAGTTTGAATTTCTTATAAAGTCTTGTGCTTTAATTTGTTTTAAATCCATGTATAATTACACTTAGTTTTGTTCTTGTACATAATACTCATTTTGTCTAAGAGTATTATGTTCATAACTTCATTCTATTTCTGAAATTTTGGTTTTACTCAAAAGGCTTTCAATGTAAGATTATCCCATTTTTGAATATAGCCACCATCCTTTGATGCGTTGTGAGTTTGTTCATATGCATAGCCACGCATTTTTTAAATGTGTTGTGAGTATGCGGATCTGCTTACTTTGATTGAAAATTGAGTCACCATTAAATTAAAAACTTCATTCAAATTTCTGAAAAATAATGGTAAAATCAAACTTAAGAAACATGATGGTTCAAGCAAGATTATCCCATTTGCATAGCCAACATTGTATGATGTATGGAGTGTGCAAATCTAGATCTACTTGTTTGACCATTTTAATTTAAGTGCAAGATTATCCCATTGACACAACAGAGCGTTTTATGTCGCACAATCGTGTTGGATCTACTTGTATATTCATGTCTTAGTTAAGCATTAATTTTGCTTGACATTCATGTTTGTGTTAAAATTTATTTTTTGGAAAAAGCAATAGAGTTTAATTGGTGACTTTTAATATTTATTTTATTGGTTTAAAAACCTGTTCATCAATTAATTGGACCGTACCGTGCGTGGCTTTTAAATGTGACTTTTAATTGTTTACTCCATGGCTGTTCATAAGGATAAGAAGTATAATTGGTGACTATTCATAAAAGTTTAAATGTGACTTTTAATTGTTTACTCCATGGCTGTTCATAAGGATAAGAAGTATAATTGGTGACTATTCATAAAAGTATAAATGGTGACTTTTACTCCACGGCTGTTCATAAAGTATTATTGAACCGTGGCTTTTTTTAATTGGTGATTTTTAAAATGAGTATAATTGGTGACTTTTCGTTGCCCAAAAATTTTGATAATTTATTAATAAATTATAATGTCTGGACACCAGTCGCGCTTCGGTGGTTCTTGAAGTTATTAAACTTTAAGAATGGACGGGTAGAACAAAAGGATATTGTCTTTTATTAATAAATTTCGCTTATTTCTTTACCTTTTAAATTTTCAGATATTACATTAAAGTCTTAAATGCCCTAAAGTATGATTAATTATATGCTTAAACAAATTTATTCATTGTTTAAATAATATTGTTGCCAAAGCAATTTACGTTATTTAAATACAAATTTGTTAAAGTGATGAATGTAAATATTGATATGTGATAACATGCTTGTTTCCCAAAGGAGACCTTGTTATTGACTAAGTGTTTACATTCATGGGGTGATAATTGAACTAAACTTTTGGTCATTTTAAACGCTGTGAACCATCCCAAAGGAAGGCGGGTGTTTAAAGTGAATTGTTTACATTCTTTATTACCAGGGAACAAGTACCTTAAACTTTAGGACATTTTTTGTGCTTGATCCGTCCCAAAGGAAGGCGAGTATTTAAAGTGTATTGTTTGAGCTATTTGTTTACCCTAAGATAAATCAAATTGTGAGTCAATTCGCAATCCAAAGATTAGTCTTGATGTCATGTTGATTATCTTTTATTTTGATGGAATTCATTTTGATATAATTAATCATTGTGTAGTATCTTATATATGTTTTGTTTCATTCTTTTGTTCTCTTCATTCAGATTTGATCAGTGCTTCTTCTGTTACTACTGCCTTAAACTCAATTCCTTAGCTAACTGGGACAAACTTTAAAACTTGGAAAAACAAGATTATTATGGTCTTAGGTTGTTTGGACCTTGACCTCGCATTAAGAGAACAAGCTCATGCCCCTCTAACTGATAAAAGCACTGCGGAAGACCGCTTGAGTTCAGAGAGGTGGAAGCGTTCTAATCGCGTCAGCCTAAGCATAATTAAGAATGCAGTCCCGGAGACATTTCTGAACAGTGTCTCCGAGGATGTTGGTGCAAAAGGTTTCCTAGATGCCCTAGAACAACGCTTTGCAAAAAGCGATAAATCGGAAACAAGTGCTACCTTGAGGAAGCTTGTTTCCATGAGTTATAAGGGCACCGGAAACCTAAGGGAATACATAATGGAAATGTTTCATCTATCAACGAAATTAAAAGCACTCAAGTTGGACTTGTCGGAAGACTTGCTTGTGCATTTGGCTTTAATTTCTCTTCCTTCGCAATTTGGTCATTTTGAAACGACCTATAATTGTCAAAAGGACAAGTGGAATATTAATGAATTAATTTCACATGTCACGGAGGAAGAAGATAGGTTGAAACACACCAAACCCGAAAGTGTACATTATGCATCTACCTCTTCTCGTGGGATTAAGAGAAAAGGTAAGGAGATTGCGGTTGCATCAAAGAAGCCTAAGGGATCATCAAATGATCAAAAGGTGAAAAAGTGCTTCTTTTGCAAGGACCCCACTCACATGAAGCCCGACTGCCCTAAGTATCGCCAATGGCGAATTAAGAAAGGTATGTCATTTAGCTTTGTTTGTCTTGAAGCTAACTTAGTTTCAATTCCTTCGTATACATGGTGGTTAGGACTCAGGTGCAACTACTCACATAAGTTCATGTATGCGGGGTTGCTCGAACTACCGAACGCCCAACGAAGGTGAAAGATTCATATACATGGGAGCCGGAAAGCCGGTAGAGGTGGAAGGCATAGGGACTTTTAGATTATCTCTTAGTACCGGATATTATTTGGTTTTGAATAATGTATTTATTATTCCATCTTTTAGACGGAATTTAATTTCCGTCACGACATTAGATCGGGAAGGTTATTCCTGTATCTTCGGTAATAATAAATGCAATTTGTATTTTGATTCAAAGTTTTTTGGTACTAGTTCTTTGTCTTACATTGATAATCTATATTTACTTGACACAAGTAATTCATTAAATGAGTCCCATAATAATGAAACTAACTCTCGAGGCATAAAACGAAAGTTTTCAAGTAAAAATTCTTATACCTTGTGGCATAGGCGTTTGGGTCATATCTCCAAAAGGAGAATTGACAAGCTTGTGTCCGAGGGAATATTACATAAGCTTGATACTCCGGAAAATAACTTTTGTATTGAATGCCTTAAGGGAAAATTTACGAATAGTACAAACAAAAATGAATCATTGAGAGCTACAAAAGTCTTAGAACTAATTCATACGGACATATGTGGACCGTTCCCTACCCCTTCATGGAACGGACAAACATATTTTATTACGTTCATAGATGACTTCTCTCGTTATGGATACATTTATTTACTTCATGAAAAGTCTCAATCATTGGACGTTTTCAAGTCTTTTAAAACCGAAGTTGAAAAACAACTTGAAAAGACTATTAAGAACGTTAGATCCGATCGTGGTGGTGAATACTACGGTAGGAATGACGGTTCAGGAGAACAACGTTCGGGTCCTTTTGCTCGCTATTTAGAAGAGTGTGGGATTGTCCCTCACTACACCATGCCGGGGACACCTAGCATGAATGGTGTAGCCGAGAGACGTAATAGAACCCTAAAGGATATGGTAAGAAGTATGGTTTCTTGTACTTCTTTACCTCACTCATTATGGGGCGATGCTTTGAAAACCGCAACCTACCTACTTAATAGAGCTCCTTCAAAAGCTACTGACAAAACCCCTTATGAATTATGGACCGGTAAGAAACCGTCCCTTAATCATCTTCATGTTTGGGGTTATCCAACCGAAGCTAGGCCTTATAGACCTAACGAAGGAAAGTTGGACGCTAAGACAGTTAGTAGTTATTTTGTGGGGTATTCTCAAAGATCTAGGGGATATAAATTCTATGACCCAAAGACTAGAACCTTTTTCGAGACGGGAAATGCTAAGTTCTTTGAGGATGTTGAATTTAGAGGGGAAAATTTGAATAGTAATTTTGAATTTGAAGAAATGGAAGAGGAATTCGTTTCTATACCTCTCCCTATAGTTCCTATCGAAAATCAAGCAGTTGTGCCTGAAATTCGACAAGAACATATAATTCAAAATGACGTTAATTCTCCTATTAATGAACAACATGAAAATGTTGATGAGGAAATTCAACACCCTCAAAATCAAGAAGAACCGTTGCCATTAAGAAGATCTAATAGAGCAAGAAGGAGTGCTATACCGGATTATTATGATGTATATCTTGCCGAGAATGAGGAACCTTTAGGTTTAGTGGGAGATGAGCCAATCACCTTCCATGAAGCCATTAGTGGTCCAAATTCTCATAAGTGGATTGATGCCATAAATGAAGAGTTAAAATCCATGAATGACAATAACGTTTGGGATCTTGTCCCATTACCTAAGAATGTGAAACCCATTTGGGTGTAAATGGGTCTTTAAGACCAAAAGGGATTCACAAGGTAATGTGGAAAGACATAAGGCTCGCCTTGTCGCTAAAGGGTTTACTAAAAAGAAGGCATTGATTACAAAGAAACATTTTCACCGTATCCTCTAAAAATGCTTTTAGGATCATTATGGCTTTAGTGACACATTTTGACCTTGAGCTTCATCAAATGGATGTAAAGACGGCTTTTCTCAATGGCGACATTGAGGAAACTATCTATATGAAGAAACCGTAAATGGTGACTGATTCGGATCAAACTAGTCAACTAGTTTGTAAACTTAAGAAATCCATTTATGGGCTCAAGCAAGCATCTCGTCAATGGTACTTAAAATTCAACCAAGTTATTCTTTCATTTGGCTTTGAAATGAATCTTGGTGAAGATTGTGTGTACCATAAGTTCAAATGGGAGTAGGTTTATATTTTTGGTCTTATGTGTGGATGACATTTTACTTGCTAGTAATGATAAGGACCTTCTTAAGGAAACCAAGAAATTTCTCTCAAACAAATTTGAGATGAAAGATCTTGGAGAAGCTTCTTTTGTATTAGGAATCCAAATACATCGTGATCGCTCACGAGGTATGTTAGGATTATCACAAAAGAACTATATAGAGAAGGTATTACAAAGGTTTAGCATGGAAAATTGTAAACCACATGACACCCCGGTCTCTAAGGGAGATAAGTTCAGTTTAAATCAATGTCCTAAAAATAATCTTGAATCCAAGTATATGGAAAATATCCCTTACGCATCGGCAGTAGGAAGCCTAATGTATGCTCAAGTCTGTACTCGCCGGATCTTGCCTTTATTGTTGGCATGCTTGGACGATATCAAAGCAATCCGGAAGAGAACATTGGGTCGCAGCCAAAAGAGTGATGAGATACTTACAAAACACGAAGAACTACATGCTTACATATACAAAGTCGGACCATCTTGAGATCATTGGTTTTTCCGATTCCGACTTTGCTGGATGCCAAGATAGTCGCAAATCGACATCGGGTTATGTCTTCACTTTGGCCGGTGGAGCGATATCTTGGAGAAGTGCCAAGCAAACATTAGTTACTACTTCCACCATGGAAGCCGAATTTGTTGCTTGCTATGAGGCATCCAATCAAGCTATATGGCTGCGTAAATTCATTGAAGGACTGCAGATTGTCAAAGGTGTTGAAAGACCGCTTAAGTTATATTGTGACAATCGGGCCGCAGTATTGTACTCCAACAACAACAAGAGTTCATCTAAATCTAAGCATATAGATATTAAGTTTCTTGTTGTGAGAGAGAGAGAGAGTACAAAATGAACAAATTGAAATAGAACTTATTGGTACAAACTCCATGTTAGCGGATCCATTTACTAAGGCATTATCCCCTTTAGTATTTCACGAGCATGTTGCTCATATGGGCGTAATGACTTTTAATAATGCTTAAATCAGTGGGAGTTCTTAAAGTTTCCTATTTCCTTGTGTTGTTTTATTTAAATTGATCTCATTTGGTTAAAGTAGGACTAGTTGGAGAATATATATATATGTTCTTCATATATATTCATTAATATTCCATGCTACATATCTATACTTAATCTATGTCATTTAGTTGGATATATATATGTGATTAATGTGGGTTTAGTTGCGAATCAATTACAACGACTGCCCCTTTAGTCCTTATACTTATATGACTAATGGACGGGATTGGTTTCGAATGATAACAAAGTGCACATAAGGGTTGTCATTTGTGTTATAAATATAATTAAAGAAATTTATTAAGTGAAGGTATATGTTATAATAATCCAAGTGGGAGATTGTAAGAACATGGATTAATATAACATATAAATACTTAATAATATAATGATCAATATTATAATATATGGTATAAAGTATAGAACTCAACATAATATGTAGAATTCCATAATATAAGTATACCATTAAATGATGGGCATAATGGTAATATCTTATATATCAATAGGTGTAGTCCCTAAATGAAGTGCCCCTTGGATTCCTATATAAAGGCTTATCCATCAAGCCTATGAATCTACTAGTTACATTCTCATTCAGTCAAAACTCTTCCTAAGTAATTGAAGAATAAAGAGATTAAAGGGCACTCATCATTTAGAAGATCTACTCCTCCCTAATTTGAAGTCTATCTTCTTACTTCATTCTCTTTACTCAAGAACAAGAACAAGATTAAGAACGAACATGGAATCACAAGGTAATTACACGCTTCCGTCTTCTTCTTCTTCTTCTCTTCTTAATCTAGTAATGAGTCGGTTCATGTTTAATGGATCGTAATTGTTCCAACATAGAGGCCAATGAGGCACACTTGAATATAATAATGTATGTTGCGAAATTGCATTCATATGGTACTCTAATAAATATGTTTCTTTCTCAAATTTGCAACTTTTGTGAAAAGTATCTTCCAGAATAATGGTCAAAAGAGCATTTATCAAAACGTATCAGTTCTAAAAGTCACTATTGGCAATAGTGACTTCAATATTTTGGGGGAAAATTACCCTCGCTATGGCAATAGCGACTCAGGTTTTCCCCAAACATTATCCTAAATTCTAGTCTGGGGAAAATTGAAGCCGCTATAGGCGGTATCGATTTTAATTTTCCCAAAATTTTATCAATATAAGAAAAAATAGAAGTCCCTACCATAATTTGGTGAAGAAACAAACCATGTGTCACAAATGATTAAATGACAATCCAAATATGGTAAAAGGAAGAAACTAATGACACTTTCATGTCCCATACATAGGATTAATAATGAATATAGAATATCAGTAAAATTAGAAGGAAATATGGTTGAATTTAGTAAAGTTGTGGTTTGTAAAATGCAAAGCACAAATCATTAAATACAATGTGAAAGGGCTTCATGGAGCAAGTTATGAGATGTTGCACATTGCACCAGTGATGTCTCTCCATATGACATCTGAATCAACAATGAGGGAGTTCCTTTTTATTTCACTAAGTACTAATAATCTCCTACCAAGTATGTACTTACAATTGGATCTTCTGCTTTGTTGCCAATGAGTCACACTCGAATATGTTGCATTCATATGGTACACTAATAAATACCATGTTACTCAAAATAGAAAATATTAAAACCAGCCAGCTTAAAACTAAACATACAATCTGATAGGTTGTTTTTAGCTTTGGTAATTCCTCGATTTTTCCGGACATTTTATAGCAATTTGATTACATTTTATATTTATTCTAGTTAAATTGCTATATTTTGTATTAGTGAGGAAACATTGTAATAGGAAAATTATTATTGGTATTTCTATTGTAATATGAGACATATTGGCTTTGAGTTACAACAGAGGAGGCCAAAGAAAGTTAACAGCAAGTCAACTAAAGGATTAAGGGCCTGAGTGAAATTGCAGGAAGATTCAAGGACCAAATTGCAGAGCAGGAAAGTTTGGTGGCCAGAGGGAGAATTTGGAAAATAAGAGGACCAAAGTGAAATAAGGAATTTAGGAAACTTAAATTCCCTAAACTCAATTCTGTGCACGTGGGGTGAATACCAAGCCGTGTGTGTTGACAGAGGTTGACTGACGAGTGACTAGGCTGGCTAGAGAGTTTGGAGAGTTTAGTTGTTATTTAATTTCTTTTTACTTTTTCATTTTTATTTTAGGTTTAGGTTTTATTGGTTGGAAGGAAATAAATATTTCTTTTAACTTCAGTTTTAGGGTTAGACTTTTATTATTACTTTTACCTAGAGAGTTCATAGCTTTTTATGGAGAACTAAATTTCTTGCTTTGGATTCAATTTTTGGAACCGTCTTGAATTCAATTGAGGTTAATTTCTTTTCATCTATTTTGTCCTATTCATATTTTCTTCTGTTTTAATTGATTGATTTGATTTCTAGGGTTTTTCAATTAGGCCGATTGTTGAATCTTGGTTATCAATTCATTGCTAGAATTCCCTAAGATTGTGTCAATTTAGGGTTTCAAAAGTAGCAAATTTATGATTTATGCATGTGTCATGGTAAATTGTGAAGGGGAAGATAATAGACAAGTATCTAATTGAAATAGCATTAGAACGTGTTCTTGATCTTAATCTCTTAAATCAGAATCAATCGATATTGTGAATCTAGACTGTATCAGTTAGGTTTAGGTATTGATTAGGGTTATTAGTGAATGTGTCATTGCTATTAACTATCATCAAAGAAAGAGATAGAGATTGAAAAACATCTCGTGATCGAGTGAATAGGGTAAAAGTGAAAAGAGTTAACCAATGATATTTGAATGATAGACGGGAAAAATAATTGATCCAAAGTGTTTCCGTTAATTGTTTACAACTTAGTTTTTTTATTCCCGTCTTAGGAATTTAATTAAAATCAATCTTAAACCCCCAATCTTATCAAGTGACAATTGTGCAAATAAATAACCGTTATTCAGTGGATCGACCCTAGACTTGTCCTAGCTGCAGTTTTGTAGCCGAGTCTTGGTATTTAATTTGTAGGCGTGCGACTTTAGCCTATCACAATCCTACAAGCTTATGTATAGTTCAGAAGGCCTAATCAGGAACCAATTACCGTATCACATTGTGTTCATATCACTCTTTTCATTTTTATGGTTTAGTTAAAAGAATATTAGTTCAATCCTAGATTCATACGTCTAACGAGCCAATTGGTTTTGAGATGGACGTTCAGAATTTATATGATGGATAACATAGAGGTAATATGGGAGTGCCTAAGTCCTAGATCATTTCCGTATCCTTTTTCACTAAATTTTTTCGCCATCACTCTGTATTCTTCCACCCACCTTTGTGGCAAGTAATTTCTATGGAATAAAAATTGTGATGATGCTGGTATGCTTCATTGAATTATACATCAATGAAAACGAGAACTCACTTAATCAACAGATCTTCCTCAAATTTGCATCATCTGAAACCAGCAATATGCTTAAGAAGAACTCTGGAGCCGAGGAAATTTTACATTTCAATGCATTTTCCTAAAGAAATCAGTCTTTACAGGATACTTACTTCCACAACTTGCTGAAGTGTCGGCTTTGCACTAACAGTAATCACCTTTCCCTTTCCATTTCTCTGCTAAGCTCAGAAATTAATAAACCAAGCTAATCAAAAACCTCCAATTAAAAACCCCCTCTATGCTCCCTGAAACATCACGTATTGCAACTTTCCATTTCTTATTTATGATCCTTCTTTACTGGTCCTCAATCATTCAAGTCCACTGATGGTCTACAACTTGTCCTTTGTCATCATGATCATCCATGTAGGCTATAATCTGATGAGGAAGCAGGGCTATGTAACAATGGCGCACTTGCCTTGTTGCACATCCTTAAATGTTCTCTAAAATGGTGTACTTGCCCTGTCGCACATCCTTAATTGTTCTTCAAATACATCCCCATCATGGTCCAATGAGATTCCTTGTAATTAGTCAAGGTCCAAATCTTTACTCTCCAAGTACATTACCAATTTCGGAATATGTACATAAGAAATAATTCTTCTATGCCAAATGGCTTTAACATACGAAAGCATAATAATGCTAGAGTAATTGATCCTAAGACTTCCAAATTTCTAAGATTCCATATCGAAAGCATAGTGATTTGTTACTCTCTTGAAAAGACCACACTTTGTTGGTTCGTGCCGGGTGGTTGGGGAAGCGTCTGCCACGGGAAAAATGACGACTTGCCCAACCACGTGTCTTCCACGGGAAAAAAATTGTCTGCCACGAATCCAAAAATTTGTGACTTATCCAACCACTTCTTATTTCCTTTGATAATCAACAACAATAATACCCCCTCCGTCCCTATAAAAGAGTAACAATTGGCCAAGCACACAATCGAAGAAACAAAGTCTTCTAATAGCCAAATTTTGTAGAGTTTTTGTTTGTAAATTACTAAGCAGGAGTCACTAACCACAGTGTGAAAACTGAAAAGAAAAAATGAAGAAGTTATGTAATGCTGCGCATGGCACCAGATGTCTCTCCATATAGCATCTCAATCACAAATGAGGGACCTTTTTTATCAATTTTGTAGAGACAATCTACTTCAAATATGGGCTTACAGGTGGATTTTCTACTTCGCTTCCAATGAGGCACACTCGAATCAAATAATGTATGTTGCATGCTTGCATTCATATGGTACTCTAATAAACGCCATACTAAAAAAAAAAAAAAAAAAAAAAAACTGCCACATTCACTTGAAATGAAACATACAATCCTACAATCCTACCTAAAATTTAAAAGGCATATCAGGCATCAATTACCATATCATATTGTGTTCTTATCTCTCTTTCCATTAGAAGGCCTATCATGCATCATTTTAGAGGAAGTTTACATTATCCATTTTCCTAAAAAAATCAGTATTTTCCAGAAGACTTACTTCCTCAACTGAACGAAGCACCAGATTTTCACTATCGGAATCACCTTTCCGTAAACTGTGAAATTAACAAACCTCTAAATATGTACCCCGAAACATCACAAATTGTTGTAACTGTCCCTTTCTTCTTTATGATAAGTTTATTTCCCTTCCTTAAAGGTCCTAAATCATTCAAGCCCATCGAAGCTCTGAAATTTACCCTTTGTCATCATAATCATCCAAAGAGACTATAATTTTACCAGTTGAATTGGAAATTTCATCCGTCCGAGTCCTCTCGGAAAACGGAATCACTGAAGTCGAATGGCTCCAAAGCCGTCATGACGAACTAGCTCTACTTGACGAGCGAAGATTGAAAGCAATGGATCATACTCGTGCCTACCAAAGCAGAATGACCCGAGCATTTGATAAGAAAGTCAAGATCTGAGACATCAGAGAAGACGACTTGGTGCTTAAGGAAAAGCCTCCTACACAGACCAATCCCCTCGGAAAGTGGGAGCCTACCTGGATAGGCCCGTTCGTGGTACAACGAATCTTCTTCGGAGGAGCCATGAAGTTAGCAGATTTGGATGGGAACCCTTTCGTCAACCCAGTAAACGGAAGCCAGCTCCGCAGATACTTCGTTTGAGGAAGAACACGAGTCAATTCCCTCTCCTCGTACATCACACAATCAGTAAAATCAAAGTTCTAAAAGAGTAATACCCAACTAGATACATCCCGAAATGATCTAGGTAAAAAGCAGGGTCACACTTATCACCTCTCTTCAAATTTCTCAAAAAGTGTCGAACTACGGTGACCTGAGCCCCTTAGTCCATTTGTAAAAAGGGAACATAGGCAGCCATCATTGGTTCTATCTCAAAAACAAATAAAATTTCAAATACAACACCAATCGCTTGTGTTTCGAAAAACTCTTAAATTTAACCTACAAATTCATTACGGTTAAAACAATCTTTGATGAGTTCAAGCACGGTCTACTCTTGACTCGCTACACGCTAGCAAAACTGAAATTGTCACGACCAGAATCACAAGTGATATCCAAGGTGATAACAGCACCAACGATAGCACTTGGGATAGCACACACACACTTCGAAAAATAAAACAATTTTGTAAAAGAGATTGCAGCGGAATAAAAATACCAAAATTGTTTTTCTCAAGTTATATAAATATAACTTGAGAGTGCCTCTTAGGCAAGACTTTATAATCACTATAATGAATTTACAAAGCCGAAAATGTTCCTTATGGCTATAACAATTTGAGCTCTATGGAACAAGAGATAAAGAACAGAATCCTATCCTAGCCTTCACATAACTTGAACCAATGTAATCAAGTGCGAAATTAGAAGGGAGGAAGGACTAAAAGAACCGAACAAAGAACTCTATCTCTATATGCTTCGAAAGTGTATGAAATGGCATGTGATGGATTATCTTCAAATGAAACCTTCCAAGCATATTTATAGTCTTCAATTTGCTTGAAGGCTACTCAATAAACAGCCTTGTGGCTGTCTTGCGCGTTGAGGGAGAGTAGGGAGAGTGGTTGAGGTTGTTCCTTACTTCATGCGCCTACTTCCCTTGAAAATAGCAACCGAGTTGATTTATCACCAAGTCAAGCTTCCACGCCTTGTACTCCCAAGCTTTATCAACCTTGTACTCTTCTTTTATTCAGCAACAACTCCTTGACCAAGTCTCCACATGTTTTAATTGTTGTTTCCAAAGTTACGTTTTTATGCATAAAATGTTATTTATGCATAAATCATTTCCTTCCAAATTTCACACGTGTCTAGCTCTTTCTTCGATCCTATTGCAGTTTGAATTATGAACATAAACCATAGACTATACAGATTATATTAGCACATTAGTCCATTAAATAATAAACAAGAAATATTCAACTATATAAATTTCAGTACAGAAAATCATCTGCGATATCACCTGGAATTTGGGAAATCATCTATGATATAACCTGCAGTTTACACTAACAATCTCCCCCTTAGTTGGATATTTCTTTCCAAACCTAATGTGTTGCTGTCCTGCAAGGTTAGTCCATAAACAAATGTACAGAGCATAGAAACACAGTATAATATCTCCTATAAAAATTAACTCCCCCTTAATCAAGGAGCTAATCCAAACAATGATTTATCACCATAAACTAATTTATTTCAAACTTTAAAAAGTTTTCGAAATAAACTAAGTTAAAAAGAAAAACCATAAACCATTGTAGCAAAATATCATCCAACCTAGCAAAACATCCTAACAGATAAAGTTTTAAACAGACCAACTAAAGTGTTTTGCAACCAACATAAACAAAATAAAAGAAAATTGTTTAGGGAACCACATCACATCATCAAAATAAAAGAAATTGTTTCAGGACACCACAAACCCAGCCACCAACAAGACAGTGGCAACATAAACCTTCAGGTTTTAGCTTTCTTCTTCTTCAAACTCCTCTTCTTCTCATCTTCCTCCTGATCTCCTTCCCTATCACTTCCACCATTACTTGGGCCAGCACTGGTGGTAGCACCTGTAATAGCACCACCCGTGCTTGCAAAGCAGCAGCAGATCCTCCCCCTGTTTGGGAAGAAATTTCATCAATGAAAGCATCAGTAGCCTGCTTAACCTTAGCCCAACCCTCAACAAGTCCTCCCATTGCACTTGACTGTTTGTGCAAAAAGTTGAGCACTGTTGCCTTAGGGATTGATGGACCAGTGTTGGCCAGAAGATTCATCATGTTGGACAGAATACTTGCAGCATCAGTTCCTGCAAAAGTATTAGGGGCAGCACCTGGGGAAGCACTTGGGATATCACGTGAGATAGCACTAGGAAGAACAGAGACTGTTTCATCAGATTTGTTCCAAGGAAGATCTTTTTGTATACCTTTTATCCTTTTTCAGTTGTTGATCAATGGTATAGTACTCAGGTTCAGTGGTGAAAACATCAGAGGCTTCAATGGGAAAGGATTGAAAAACTAAAACTTTGAAGATTAAAGAAGGATAGGGGAAAAAGCTAATGTTCATTTCTTTCTTTCTACCCCATGAAGCTAAGTGTTTGAACACTAATCTTCCAAAGTTAATCCTTAAGTTCTTACCCAATCTGTATAAGACATTAGCATGCTCCAATGTAACAATAGGTTCATTCGTAGTAGGAAGCCAATTGAAGATGCATAACTTGTGAAGCACAGAATACAGAGAAGTAAGCCTAGAAGCATGAAGTTTCTCCTTTAAAGGCAGGTCTGAAGTTTATTGTGTATGAGCAATTTTACCATTTCATCCCTATTAACCCTAATGCTCTCATCATCTAAATTTGGGAGGCCTAAAACCTTGTTAATTAGGGCTAGAGTAAATGAATAAACTTTTCCCCTAACAAATACCTTCCCAAATTTTTCAGAACCTTCATCATCCAAATGAGCATGCAGGTTAGCAAAGAAATTTCTCACAACACTTTCAACAAACACAGAAGCATGATTATTAGCCTTAAGAAAATTTATGTCCTTCAAAAATTGAACCATTCCTTCCTTATCTAACTGACCCTCATCAATGTGCTTTTCTTTTAACAATCTCTTACTTGAATTATTCAACCAAAATTCCATGTTTTCTTTCTTATAAAATTCCAAAGTAAGAAAAGGTTTTGGAAAAGCCTTATCCTCTTCAATTTGAATAATTTCATCACCAGAATTATCACTAGAGGAACGAGTAGGAACAGAGGAGGGAGCAGGTGTTACCTCAGATGATATCCTCTTCTTGGTAGCACCTTTGGTAGCACTTACTGAAGCTTTGCCCTTGCCCTTCTTCTTCTGAAAATCAGAGAGAGTTTCTTCCTATTCAGCATCCACCCAAGCATTAAAAGAGTCCACAAAAGGTTCCTTCTCTTTGTTGGCATCGAAATTTTCGTCACTCACATGAGGTGAGGACACATCTAAGGAGCTTTCTGAGACTTCAACCGAATCAGAGGTGGTATTTGATGTAGCCTTGGACCTGATTGACCTAATACGGTTGGAGGACCTCCTCTTTGCAACTTGAGGAGATAGCTTGGATGTTGGAGCTTTCCTCTTCCTTTTCTCTTTTGATTCGGCCGGAATGAGAGTGACCTTGGGAATGCCATGTTCGAAGGAGGCTGTGGGGACAGAGGCTGGAACAATAGCCATTGTAGGAGAAGAAGAACTTGGTGTAATCATGGGAGAGGTTTCCATGACTACACGAGAAGCAACGGATGGGGCAATGCTTGGGGAGATATCCATTTGGTCCGTGTGTGAGGGTTCGACATTGGCTTTGGATGGAGAAGCCATGGAGAATTTTTGAGAATTTTGGAACGAATTTTTGACCTAGGTTTTGGGAGAGACGAAGACGCTGGAACAGGGGTTTAAAGAGAAAGGAAGTAACGGTTAGAGAGAGAGAGATAAGTGGAGAATTAGAGAAAAATTAGGAGATTAAAGAGAGAGAAATGGATAGGGAACAACCAATTAATTTGATTTGACAACTTAAACTTCCCATCCCATCTAAATTCCTAAAAACCCTCTACATTATTCCTATCCACATCTTTTAAATTAAACCCTAACCACAACTTTTTAAATAATACCCCAACAAATCAAAAGATAAACACGGTTGTAAAAAAAAATTTTTTTTAAGTAAAACGGAAAATGAAAAAAATGAGTAAACCAAATATTTTGCAACTAAGCCCAAAAATTAAATGCACAAATCAAAATAAAAATAGGTTAGTTACTCAAAAAAATTTACCTAAAATAAAGGAAACTTGTTGAAGACGTTTTCAAAATCGTAAACTCTTTAATTAAAAAGACTTTCAGATTTTGAAAAATTAATCAACAATATTTCGAAAATAAAATAAAAAAAAACTAATATAGCACACACTAATGTGTTAAGGCAATGATGGTAACACGTAGGATGATATAAATCCCCTTGATAAATATTTTTATTTTCAAGCATTTCAAGCATAACAAGCTTAGCCATTTTTAGACACTTAAGGCATAACAAGCTGAGCATTTTTCATGCACTTTAGGCAATATAAGCCTATATTCTTTTTAAGTACATTGCTTGTTATAAAAGATCAATACACTTCTTTAAACAAGAAAGCATCGTAGTAACTAGCTCCGTGCTTCGAGTTATATTTCAAGTGTAAAGATAAAGTGATTTATGCCTTTCAAGTAGGGTACAAGGTAGTAGCGAACTCCATGTCCCTAATACTTAGCATAAACCAACTCATACTTTCTCATTGGCAAGAGTACATCGTTGCAGCGAACACCGTGCCCCGAGCTCGAGAGAATAGTATGAAAACATTGCCTTTGTCTTTTATTTATCAAAAAGAAAAGATTAGTGACTTTGTCACTTTAATCATATGAAGGGGAATGATATCAAACATTTTAACCCAAGTAATAACCTACCATAACAAAAAGGTCAGCATGTGTCACGGTTAGAACTAAGCTAACCAGATTAGAAGAAAATAAAAGTATTTTTTTTAAAATAAACAGAAAAAATATATACTAATATACAAGTGTTACCCTGAGTGATAACATCACCTGGGGTAGCACAGACAAAAAGACTCAGAGATTACAAAGACCAAGAGATCTTTTCAAACTAGAAAATCTCTCGTGGTCTAAGACCTTGGTAAAGATGTCAGCCAGTTGATACTTAGTATCAATATGATCAATGTTAATTAAGCCTTTATCTACCATATCTCTGAGAAAATGATGACGTATATCTATGTGCTTACTACGGAAATGCTGAACAGAGTTTTTTGAAATGTTGATAGCACTTAGGTTGTCACAGTACATAGTCAAAGAATTACTTCTAGGCCATAATCATCTAGCATATATTTTAGCTAAATAAGTTGTGAGCAACAACTACCAGCTGCAACATACTCAGACTCAGTCGTGGAAAGAGAGACACAATTTTGTTTATGACTATACCATAAAACTAAATTGTTACCCAAGTAAAAGCACCCCCACTAGTACTCTTCCTATCATCCATATCCCCCGCCCAATCCGAGTCGCTAAAGCCTACCAAATTTGGTATTTGTATTCTTACTAAACCAAATTCCTAATTCACTTGTTCCCGAAACATATTTAATTATCTTTTTGACAGAATTAAGGTGTGAGACTTTAGGATTGGCTTGATAACGTGCACAAATGCACACACTAAACATGATATTAGGACGACTAGAAGTGAGATAGAGAAGGATACCTATCATAGAACGATATAGAGTAGGATCAACATCCTCACCTACTTGGTCTCTACCAAGTTTAAGAGAAGAATACATAGGGATTTTTGAACTTTTTGCTCCTTCCAACCCAAATCGTTTCACTAGGCTCTTTGCATACTTGCTTTGTTAAATGAATATCCCTTCATTTGTTTGTTTCACCTGCAAGCCTAGAAAGAATGTTAACTCACCAATCATGATCATTTCAAATGTTGATGTCATAGCCTCTACAAAATCTTTTAAACACGTTTGAGAAGTAGAGCCATAGACTATGTCATCAACATAGATTTGAACAATGACTGTTTCTTTGCCATGCCTTAGGATAAATAAGGTCCTATCTGCTTCACCTCTTGTAAAACCATATTCAAGTAAGAAAGAGGTTAAGCGACCATACCATGTACGTGGAGCTTGTTTTAAGCCATATAAGGCTTTATCAAGTCTATATACATTGTTTGATAGATGAGGATCTTCAAATCCTTTTGGTTGTTCAACAAAAATTTCTTCTTTTAAACAACCATTTAAAAAGACAGCTTTAACATCCATTTGAAACAAGGTAATTTTTAGATAACAAGTTATAGCCAAGAGGAGTCTTGTGGATTCTATTCTAGTAACGGGAGCAAAGGTCTCATCAAAGTCAACACCTTCAATTTGGGTATAACCTTGAGCTACGAGACGAGCTTTGTTCCTTATAATATTTCCTTGCTCGTCAGATTTATTTTTGAAAATCCATTTTGTACCAATTATATTAGTGTTAATGGGACGTGGGACTAAACACCAAATTTCATTACGAGCAAATTGTTCAAGTTCCTCTTGCATGGCATGTATCCAAAAATTATCTTTTAAAGCTTCAGAAATATTTTTGGGTTCTAAGGAGGAAACAAAACAGGAATATTTTACCTTATGGTATGTGGTGGACATGCTCACATACCTTGCCATTTCACGACTACTAAAGGGATCATTATTCCTAGTTCGTACTCCTTCACTTGCTTCTCCAATAATTTGAGATGAAGGATGATCTCTTTAGACATGGCCAAATACGGGTACGGGTACGGGTCCGACCCGCCGGGTCACGGGTCCAAAAATGAAGAACCGGAACTGAACCGTGAGATGCACTATACGGGTACGGTTCCGGTACGGATCCTACGGGTACGGATACACGGTTCCACGGGTCCAAAATAATTCTGTTTTTTTTCAATTTTTTTTTTAAATTTAGTTGTTACATTTTTTTTTAATTTTTTTTTCAAATTTAGTTGTTACCTATTTTTTTTTATTTTTTTTTCAAATTTAGTTGTTAGTCGTTAGTACTCATCACTACAAGTCTACTCTACACTACACTCAATGACTCAATAATATCACTCATCTCACTCTCAGCGCCATCACTTCATGTGCATGCGCCCAACGGCCCCACCCCAACCCCTTCCAGTTCCACTTTAGTTACTTGGTTTATAGTTGGTTACTTAATACTTTACTTAATTTGGTTTAAAAATAAAATAAAAATAAAAATTTGGATTGGCATTTGGCGGAATTGGCGCCACCTACCCAGACCAGAGAGGCCCTTTACCTTTTCCTGCGCCCTCCTTCATAGGCTCATAGGCTTTTGGCGATTCCTGACACGGGTCTCTCACGGGTACGGTTTCACGGGTTATAACGGGTACGGTTTTACGGGTTGGAACCGCCGGGTCACGGGTCCGAAAAATGAGGAACCGTAACCGAACCGCCAATTGTACGGGTACGGGTCCAATGGTTCACGGGTCTTACACGATTACGGTTCTGACGGGTCAAATCCGGGTACGGTTTCACGGGTCCGAACGGGTATGAGTATGGGTCGGCCATGTCTAGATCTCTTCTGATCCTAGCTGGTGGATCCCTTCTCAAATATTCGTGCACATGAGCATCATCATCAGACTGTTCATCCTTTTCAATTGCTGGACTGGTCATAGGTGATACCGGAGATACTATCCCTTCAGTGGCAACACTCTGGTCAGCACCTGGGGTATCACTTGCTTGATTTTGATCCTCCAGTTCTTCCAGCAATATCAATGGAGACTCCTGCACTCCATCACCTGTAACACTTGCTAAGTCATCAAAAACAACGTTAACTGATTCCTGAATGATTTTTAACCTAAGGTTATAAACCCTATATGCTCGACTATCCTGAGCATACCCAAGAAATATAGCCTTATCACTTTTAGAGTCAAATTTAGCTAAGTAATCCCGATCATTTAGAACATAACACACACACCCAAATGTATGAAAATAATAAACTTTTGGTATCCTACCATTCAAAATTTCATAAGGTGTCATTCTAGTACCAGGTCTTAGAAAAACTCTATTGGCCGTGTGACAAGCCGTGTTTAAAGCCTCAGCCCAAAATCTTTTTGAAATTCTTTTTGAAAACAACATCACACGAGCCATTTCAAGTAAGGTCCTATTTTTCCTTTCAGCCACCCCATTTTGTTGAGGTGTTTTAGGAGCAAAAAACTCATTTTTAATTCCTTTTAATTCACAAAAAGTAAAAAAAATGAATTATCAAACTCCGTTCCATGATCAGACCTTATACTCATGATACGAGCACAAAACATGTTTTTGATTTTAGCATGTAAGATATTAAACTTTTCAAAAGTTTCTGATTTTTCTTTCAAAAAATATACCCAAGTAAATCTAGAAAAATCATCAACTATTACAAAAGTATATCTCTTACCTCCTAAACTGTCTACCTCAACTAGACCCATTAAATCCATATGCATCAATTGAAAACAGTGAATTGTCCCAGAATACTCCTCATTATTTTGGGTAGCACTATGGGTAGCACGTGTTTGTTTACCCTTGAGACAATCTTCACATATGATTTTCATACTTATGTCCAGACTAGGTATACCTCTTATAGCTTCAGCCTTAATGAGTTTCACAATGTTTCGAAAATGGACATGACCCAACTTTTGATGCCACAAGGTAGCATCATCAACTCTCACAGAATGACACACTTGTTTATCCTCAACAAGATAACAGTTATTACTTGATCTAGTACCAATCATAACACAGTTATTGGTACAATCAAAAACTTCACAAGTGTTTTTATTGAATTTCACTTCAAGATTGTCATCACAAAGTTGGCTAATACTAATTAAATTAGTTACAAGTCCATCAACATGCAAAACATTTTCAAGCAGGAAATTCAGGTACATTTAAAATGCCTTTTTCTACTATATTACTCTTGCCACCACCACCATATGTTACACTGCCACCTTGAATAGATTCATATTCTTTTAAAAACATTTTTGTTTCTGTCATGTGACGTGAACAACAACTATCAAAATACCATGAACCTTCAACATTAGTTTTTAAGGCAGTGCACACAACATCACATATAAGGTTAGACTTGGGTTTCCACACTTTCCTACTTTGATATTTTTTCTTCTAACTGCCAGTGATATCTGACGTGCTAGGTAGCACTTCCGGTATCACACAGGAACTGGACTGTTTCTTTAAAAGAGTTTTACAATCATTTTTCAAATGTCCAGTAGAGTAACAGTAGTTACATATTTTCAACTTGTCAGAAAGCTTATCAGAAGATATTAGTTTGACATGGTCTCTTTCTTTAACAAAAACTAACTTATGTTTCTTATTAGCCAAAGTAGATGTAATAGCACTTAAGGACTCTTGAAAATCCATACCTGCCTTGAGTGGTTTGCTCAACCCAAGAATTGCATCAAACTTGGAAGAACTCGTGTTGAGTTTCTTAAATGTGGCCTCGGCTAGAGTAAGCTTGGCCTTGACTTTGTCCAGCTCCACATCCTTCTTAGTGAGTTGAACTTCCAATCTAGTCAAGCCATCAGTCAGGTCTTGAACCTCTTTGGACATAGAAACCACCTTCTTGTTCTCTTTCTTCCATTCGTCCACCAATTCTTTGCAAAGGTTCTTAAGACCACAAATGAGTTCATCCTTGCTGAACTCCTTACTTTGTTCACCCTCTTGTGAACTACCTGCATCCATGTTAACAGAACCCACAAAACAAATAGCATTTATCAAATTAAAATTTGTATACCTGTTGGATGATATCTCAGGTGCTATTCCACTTTGGATATCACATGAGGTATCACTGACAGAATCCGAGTCACAATATGTGACCACCATTGCTGTTTGATTTGAATCTTCAGATTGATTGGTCTCCTCATCCTCATTGTCACTGAGAGAAATCCATAGGTTCTTTCCCATCTTCCTTAGAGTGTTAGCACACTCATTTGAGTAATGACCCCATCCAGAGCATGCATGACATTGGATTGATTCAAGGTATTTCAGATCAGACCTAGAGTGATCTGATGATGCTCTCCTTATGGGACCACCTTTCTGAGTAGATGAAAATGTCCTCTTCGGCATTGAATTGTACACCTTGTTTTGTTGCTCTTTAGCCTTCACCTGCACATTTTCTTTGTTAAACTTTCATAACATAGAGTTATATTTCCTAGCAAGCAAGGCAACACTGGCATCTTCACCTAATTCCTCTAAAATTTCGTCATCCTCATCAGTTAAAACACTGGAGGATTGAACTTGTAAAGTAATACTCTTGCCTTTAGAAGCTTCACTTTGCTCAGCAAGATTTGACTCAAAATTTTTTAAAATGCTCATTAAGGAATTGATGTCCATAGTGGAAAGATTGTGAGCCTCTTCTATAGATGAAACCTTCATATAAAAACGCTCAGGGAGAGTTCTAATAGCCTTTGAAACCAATTATTTGTTTGTAAAATGTTCACCTAAAAGTTGACACTCATTAGCAATGTCAAACAATTTTTCAAAATAAGAGGAAATGGCATCATTTTCACCCATTCTCAACCTTTCAAATTTCTAGTAAGACCTCTAAGTTTGTTTTCACGCACACTAGAATCACCTTCACAAAACCTTTGTAAAATACCCCAAGCTTCTTTGATGTGGAACTATTTCGAACAAGTTTAAAAATAAGCATGTCAACCCACTCAAAAATAGCATTAAGAGCTTTCTCATTATAGTTAGCAAGGGTGATCTCTTCATTAGTCCACTCGGTGTCAGGTTTAACCTGGATATCACCATCCTCATCAGGAGGTAAAAGTGGAAGAGAGTACCCATTAACTATAGATCGCCATGCTCGAAGATCAATTGATTTGATATGCGAGCGAAGACGAATCTTCCAATATGCATAATTCGAACCATCTAAAACAGGAAGACGTTTTTGGTTTGGATTTGCAGGATCATAAGCCATGACACCTAGACCAAGCACTTAGTATCGTCAAGTGACCTGCTCTGATACCAATTGAAATTGTCACGGACAGAATCACAAGTGATATCCAAGGTGATAACAACACCAACGATAGCACTTGGGATAGCACACACACACTTCGAAAAATAAAACAATTTTGTAAAAGAGATTGCAGCGGAATAAAAACACCAAAATTGTTTTTCTCAAGTTATATAAATATAACTTGAGAGTGCCTCTTAGGCAAGACTTTATAATCACTATAATGAATTTACAAGGCCGAAAATATTCCCTATGGCTATAACAATTTGAGCTCTATGGAACAAGAGATAAAGAACGGAATCCTATTCTAGCCTTCACACAACTTGATACCAATGTAATCAAGTGCGAAGAAGGACTAAAAGAACCGAACAAAGAACTCTATCTCTATATGCTTCGAAGGTGTGTATGAAATGGAATGTGATGGCTTATCTTCAAATGAAACCTTCCAAGCATATTTATAGTCTTCAATTTGCTTGAAGGCTACTCAATAAACAGCCTTGGGGCTGTCTTGCACGTTAAGGGAGAGTAGGGAGAGTGGTTGAGGTTGTTCCTCACTTCATGCGCCTACTTCCCTTGAAAATAGCAACCGAGTTGATTTATATCCAAGTCAAGCTTCCACGCCTTGTACTCCCAAGCTTTATCAACCTTGTACTCTTCTTTTATTCAGCAACAACTCCTTGACCAAGTCTCCACATGTTTTAATTGTTGTTGCCAAAGTTACGTTTTTATGCATAAATCATTTCCTTCCAAATTCCACACGTGTCCAGCTCTTTCTTCGATCCTATTGCAGTCTGAAATATGAACATAAACCATAGACTATACAGATTATATTGGCACATTAGTCCATTAAATAATAAACAAGAAATATTCAACTATATAAATTCCAGTACAGGAAATCATCTGCGATATCACCTGGAATTTGGGAAATCACCTACGATATCACCTGCAGTTTACACTTACAAAAACAACAATAAAACATTTAATCAACTTAATATGTCTGCAACGGCAGTGGGTGGATATTCCGAACGGCAAGGTCAACCTAGCCACTCGTACTTGGTCCTTCATCTTTCCTCCCTTTCCCTTTTCCACGGCGGGTATTCTTCACCTTCATATGAAATATCCCTGTAGTCCTTCTACCTGGCTCTGGGATCCTTCCCGACGCCTCTGTCAAACTTTTGGCCGCCAACGCAGCCCTTTCCCTAGATCTATCACGAGCTGCCTCTCTTCGATTCGTCATATTCGTGCTCTGATTGGCCAGCCGACTAGCATTGACCTCATAGTCAGCCATATCATCCCCAATACTATCCTGAGGGTTAGCCATCGCTTCGGCCCTCCTCAAGGTCGAGCTGTCATGGCGGTCAAGGCTCAATAGCTCACTTCGTCTCCACATAAGAGCCATTTGTGTCTCCCCTATAAACTCCTCTTACCAGTTCAAATATCGAGTAGACAAAACAGTGCCCCCTCTCCGGTGAAAGAGAACCCTGGCAGGAAAAGACGCATATTGCCACAACCGCATGAAAAGCAATGACTTCGAAGGATCATCCATGAAAAGCGATCCCACCGCAAAGGTAGCGGCATCACTCAAGCCCACCAACAGAACCTGCTCCAGCCCGAACTGCCGCAGCACCAAATACGGAATATAGAAAGAATACTGGGACAACCCCATAACTCTGACAATAAAGAGACCTTCCTGAACGGTCCGACAAGTCTGCAACTTCCAGTGAGGAACCCACCATCGCAGAAGATGTGTGCGGAGTTTGGCCATCCAAAGCTCCAAGTCAGCCTGACTGCCCCTATCACCAAGGGTCGTCGAGAGAAAGACTAAGGATCACATGTCGCTGGTACCTCAGGCATCATTTGCAACCGCTCCCTCAACCACAAAGTAAGCATAGCGGGACTTCCTCCCCACATGTACCAGCTACCGGTCGCCATCCGACCTATGCCAAGGAATGTCTCGCCCAAGATCAAAGGCACGATATCTCCTCCGCTCCGGCACTGCCCACCAGGTCCAAAACACTGTGGTGGCACACCCCCAAGGACGTGAATGTGAACAAAGTAGCAATCACGCACAAAGCAAAAGTGTCCCACACAGCAACGCTCCTATCAACACTTGCAAATCTATCTGGCAGTCCCGAGATGTCAACACGGTCAGTGTTCGGTATCAGCATCCCGTATACTTCCTCAGCAGGAACTCCAAGCAGAGAAATCAACTTCTAAACGGTGGTCATGTCGCCGGTCAAAGGAAGAACAATCTGCTCCACCTCAGGTCCTCCAAGGATAGCTCGAAAGTCCTCGAGCATAGGCGTGATCTCATTATATGAGAAACTGTACACGTGCCTCCTTTCATCCCAGAAACGAGCCGCAGCTCTCAGAAGGTCCCAGTCCGGCGAAAGCTCCTTCAAAGCCCAAACTGCCTTCATCCTATAACAACCCTCGAAAAACTCCTTGTTTTGCCTCGTGTGGTGCCGTACCCACGTCTTGAACCTCTCCAAGAATTGCTCTCGCATCTGAGACAACAATCTTGGAAACGTGGCCGTAGAAAGCGAAGAAAGCTTCAAAGATTTGAGAGAGAATAGATTTCAGCTTCAAAAAACAGCTTCAAGTTCCTGGAATTCGCAGGAACTGGACTGAAATTTAAACAAATCGAAATTGAAGTTCTGGCCAGCCGGCCTGTCTCTCACTTTGACCCAGCCAAACCTGCTGCCTTGCTGCACCAATGTCCCTCGACATTTCCAAAGTGAACCATGTTCATGCCTTGACCAAACTTGCTAACTCGTGATCAATTCACTTATTGCAAATACCACATCCGCCCCGGGCTCGTGCAACAGTGCAATTAATAAATAACAGTGCATATAGCTATAAATTTTGCCTGCTCAAATTTATTATTCAATGCATTTCGTGTTATTATTTATTTTTGATCAACCTACTTGCTTATCTGCCAAGAATAAGTGAAAAGTAATCATAATAAATGCTCAAGTGTACAAAGTTCGCCCCAAGGGCCTCGAATACAAAACAATATCAGTTACAGGCAGTGCACACAATTGTCTAAAGAATGTCATCAGGACTACTCAGAGTCCGGCTCGTCATCCGAGCACTCAACATACTGCCCCGCAGCAGCAGGATCTGTGGTAGACAGATAATCCATAAAGTCATCAAAGCCAGAGTACGAGAAATGACGGCCCCGCGCCTGTGCTCCTGAAGACTCCCCATGCTCGAATCCCGAGTACGAAGATTGGCGAGCACCAAATCCAGCAGTCTCACCAGAGAACTGACTAAAGCCCTGCCCAGCATCTATACCACCAGCCGTGGAAGAAGATGAGTCTCTCGCAATGGACGGTCTGGAAGGCATCGGCTCATGAACAGCTGCACTCCTCCGAGAACTGCACCGCAGGAAGTTAACAAGCCTCCTGGCAAAACCAGTCACCCCATCCAGACGTCTGACGACCTGATCATAGGTACGGCTAGAAACCTGCAAACCAGGAAAGCCATCAAAAGACAGAAAGTACAGCATAGATGAAACATTTGCAGAAAGCTACTACAATACAGAAAAAGCAGCAAGATACTCACCGAAGCACTGGGTTCAACTCTATAATGAGGCCTCGCCTGCTCCGGAATGGGAATCATCAACCGCCTGCGAGAACTACCAACGCCCTCGTATGCAAAGCGAGTGCGGGGGAGCGGATAATCTCTGGGATGTGCGGGGTCCTCGCCCTCTCTGGCCAGCACCTGTGGGCTCCTCAGCCTCATCCTCCGAAAAATTTCATAGTTGGCATCCTCAATGACGTTCTCAACATAAATCACTCACCGCCTATAACGCTGCAACTCCTCCCCAGCTATGGACAAAGGAAACAACATGTGAAGAGGTGGATCCCTCGGAACCAAGGGACCAGTTCCCGAAGCATACTAGCAAGACACCCTCTCGTCGAGATACAAAATATCACAGTGAAGCTCCACTAGCAGCTTCCACTGACTCGTCACCTCCCCAGCAGCGTTCACAACCGCCTGATCAAATCGGCTCCACCAAGTCAAGTTGATCCTCGGCGAAAAGTCTCGGTCCAGAGCCAAAGACACCTCCTCATAAGTCACACGGGTGCTCTCCCTCGACTTCACTGGCTTCCTAGCCGCCTTCTGCCAAGTCAGCATAGTAGGGAACAAAGGAGCATACTCCTCCCTGATGGTCCACCGATGCGGGTGGAATACTTCAAAGCACCACACCTGAAAGACGCCAGGAAAGTTATGTCAGCTACAAAGCAGATACAGACAAGTACAAGCGAGACAAGGAAGAGAAAAAGGAAACTCACATCCAGCACAAATTGGAAACAACAGAACGAGTTGTCCTCCCCCCGAGAATATTTGTCCAAGGCGAAGAAAAGCTCGGCCAGACCAGCTTCTCCCCAGGCAAACCCTCTCACTGCATCCAGGTCAATCAAAGATCCAAGCAGAGCAAACTGGCACGTCATGTCAGCATTGGGAAGAATGGTTGCTGACAGAGCGAACCACAAGAACCCCCTGGCCAAACAATCAGCTGTCATCCTCTCGGAACCAGCCAGATACTCAGCTATGCCTCTCCTCAGATGGCCCTCCATCGTCTCGTACCGAATACCAAGGCCCTGGCATCTGTAATGTCAAATCCAAGCAGTCCCGTCAGCTGCTCCATAGTAAACTCATCAAACCACCCTATGGGATTGCCTCGAAACGACAACCCGATGATCGCAGCAAAATCAGTGGGAGTGATTGATGCCTCCCCCCACCTGAAGTGAAATGTGTGGGTCGTATTCCACCAATACTCGCTCAAAGCGACATGGATCACCTTGATCCTCTGTGTCGAAGCCACAGTAGCCACCGCGCTGATAAAGCCTCCCAGGCCAGAGTCAATCACCAACTGCCGTGGACTCCTCTCCCCATCACGAGCCACGTCCAGGAACATTTCCCATAGCTCACTGACATCCTCTACATCTCCCCTACTCTTAGTAGTGGACACATCAACCGATCCTCGCCCCTGCAGGTAAACACAGCAAAGGTATGTTACTACAAGATAACGTACACAAAATACACATGCACATGCCAAAATCACAAGACATATCAACACAAAGATATAGTTCAATCATTTCCCTAAAATATCTCCGTCCCAGTCGAAATATTAATGGTTCAAATCCCAAAAATTTCAAAACATTTCGAAAAATCCGTCAAACCCGAAACATTCAAAACATTTCGAAAAATCCGTCAAACTCTGAATTTTCAAGGCATTTCGAAAAATCCGTCAAACCCGGAACTTTCAAAACATTTCGAAAAATCCGTCAAACCCGGAACTTTCAAATCATGTCGAAAAATTCGTCAAACCCGAAACTTTCAAACATTTCAAAATTATTCCGAGTCAACTCACTTTAATTTTGAAAAAACACCCCTAGACATGGAATTTTTCTACCAAATCGTCTACGTTGTCTACCCATAGCGTCAATTGCACTAAGCTAAAGTCAATTTCGACAAAAGGGCATCGTAAGGTCAAAAATCCCAAATTGGGCAACAAGAACCCTAACTCAATTCAATCAAAATTTCAAAATTTCAAGAATTCAAAATTCTAAAATTCAAAGGAATTCGAAGGATGTTTACCTTCCTCACTATCCCCTCCTTGGACTTATGGCTATCCCGAGATTTGTGAAACTCGGTCGGATCCATAGGAAGATGATTTGTTCGCACCGTCCTCTTAATCCTCTTCCTCTCGTTGTCGGTCCTTATATGTCGACTCCTCCGCCCCGATCTTGCTTCCATAGCAATAATCTCTCAAACATCTCAACAAAGAATCGAAGAAAAATCACAAATTTTTTCTCTCTCTCTCGGCCAAAATCTCACAAATTTTCTCTCTTCCTCTCTAATGGCCGACGGCCTTTTAAAATTTGTCCAAACTGAGGAAGGGGTCGACCGGCATCTTTTACGTGATGGGCTATTTTGGTCCAAATGCCCAATCAGCCCCTCATCTTTCCAAATTTGACACTTTTTCTCAAAAGTTAAAAAATTTTCCAAGTTAGACATTTCTAACGCCCCTCTCCCGAGGTTAAAATCCAGTTAGACATTTCTAACGCCCCTCTCCCGAGATTAAAATCCAGTTAGACATTTCTAACGCCCCTCTCCCGAGGTTAAATTCCAGTTAGACATTTCTAACGCCCCCTCTCCCGAGGCTAAATTCCGGCCGTCAATCGAAATTCCGACCATCCCCCTTCAACGAAAATCATTGTAAGCCTGCACAAAAATCCCTCTTCGGCTGCCGTCGTAAGCCAGAACCCTCCTCCCCAGTAGGATCCTAAGACCATCCTTCTAAAAAGGAACATCAATCAATCTCCTCATTTCCTGAATGGCTTTGTTAGAACTATGGATGCTTCTCCCCAGCAATGTGTCAGTCTCTCCCGAGATCACATTCCGTTCCTAACCCTGATGTTAGAACGTCGATCTTTTCATGTTGTTAAAAATGCCAGTTTAACACAACCATCCCCGTCATTTCCATCGTATCCCGAGCAGATAAATCCGGCTGTCATCATAAGTCCAGCACCCAAGGCACAAATGCCTTTATCTCAGGTTCAGACGCCTCCAAACAGTCTCTCTAAGGTTAGAACGCCTTCGAACAGTCTCCCACAGGTTCAGACGCCTCCAAAAAGTCTCTCTAAGGTTAGAACGCCTCCGAACAGTCTCACGTAGGTTCAGATGCCTCCAAACAGTCTCTCTAAGGTTAGAATGCCTCCGAACAGTATCCCGTAGGTTCAGACGCCTCCAAACAGTCTCTCTAAGGTTAGAACGCCTCCGAACAGTCTCTCGTAGGTTCAGACGCCTCCAAACAGTCTCTCTAAGGTATAGACACCTTCAAATCAGTCTCAATCAGGACAAACTCCTCCTAATCATTCCCCACAGGTCGAGGCCCCTACGAATTTCCTTCGCACCCGTGACTACGATCGGCTTGATTCCCCCATGGATACGTAGGAATCCTTACTACAGGGTCCAGCCATTTGACCGTCCAGGTCTCTCCATAAGGCATCTCCCCGATTTGGGATCCTTGTCTTTTTCAACGACCCCACTTCCTTCGAAAGTGACGTCGTTGAGGGGCTACTGTAAGTACCCAAATCTGGATTGTTACAATCCGTTAACTGACCCTTTCCAAGTTAACCGGAATCCGTTAACTCCCCCTTTTCGAGTTGACGAGACTTCCCAGGACTGCCCGTGCATCCAAATTCCAAAGTGTACTCAACACACGTTCGCACACGTAAAAGTACCACTTTCCCCGAAATACACAATTTCAGGGACTTTTCGAGAATGTTCTGGACATTTTCTCGGACAGTTATTTATAAAACAGTCAAAACCGGGATTAACGGAGCAAAAATTCAATCTTAGCGACTAAGCTAGACACGTGGCATGCATGCACAGCCTCCCATATCTCCATCAATCAAGGGTGAAAAGTCTAAAATACCCCTAAAACTGAGAGACTGGCCGGCCGGCCTGTTCTTCCGGATAAATTGCCAGTCTCAGCAATCCTCAGCCAATCCCAGCAATTTCCAAAATACCCCAAAAGCCCCTCAAACGGAGGAAAGGGCCGGCCGGCCTGTTCTTCAATTTCACCCCCTATAAATATAACCCCTCCCCTTCAGTAAATAAGGTCAAAAAATATTTACTCTCCCTCATATTGCCTCGGCCCAGCAGCCAAAACACCCTCTCGAGCCCCGGAAACGCCTCGATTTGCATGAAAACCACGTTTTCCAACCAAACACGAGCCAAACACTTCCGAAACACCTCTCAAACACCCTTTCATATCCCGTATACGCCCATCCGAGCCAAAGAGTCAACACATAGCCATTGGTAACACTCTCTTTCTCTAAACTTAGCTTTGTCTCGATTTACACGTCAAACGCTACTTTCGATCCGATCAAAGTTCTCAAAATGTAGACGAAATGTCGTCTACGAGACTTGATACGTTTTAGTCCTTTATAATCTTCTCCTCCTCAAGAGAAGTAATTTAGGGTTAAAACGGCGTTCAACTCCCATTTTTACTTTTCTGTCATTTACCGTCCGGATCGTTCAATCCATCAATTCGCACTTTTACCGTCCGAACTGTTTAGTTCATGATTTTCATTTACAAGTCCGGATCGTTTGATCCGTTGATATCGCACTTACTTTACGCTATTTACAAATCCGAGTCATTTGACTCGTTGATTGCATTTTTACCGTCCGGATCGTTCGATCCGTTGATACCGCATTTCAATATTGTCATTTACAAGTCCAAGCCATTTGGTTTGTTGATAGCATTTACTTCCAAATGTCCGAGTCACAAAATGACTCATTGATCGCATCTCATTTACCTTCATTTTCATCAAAATGGGTAACATCGTAATGCCCGGTTCAAAACCGAAGTTCGTCATTCGAAATCTTTTTCAAACTCCCGCAAAATCGACGTTTGTCATTCAAACGCTCATTTCAAACTCAAAATCGACGTTTGTCATTCAAAAGCTCTTTTCCAAAATCAACGTTTGTCATTCAAACTAAATATTCCAGTTCGTCATTCGAACTCCTTTTCAAACTCAAAACCGATGTTTGTCATTCAAACCCTCTTTTCCAAAGTCAACGTTTGTCATTCAAACCAATATTAAAGCTTCTCATTCAAGCCCATTTTCAAAAGCAACACAAATACACACACACACACACACACACTTTTTGAGAAAGGTAGAAAGACTCGTCATGCGCGGCATTTCGGGTGATCTCCATATACTCTTCCCGAAATGTAACCTGACCTCCGAACCTAACAATCTCTGTTCAAAAAAGTCTTTTCCTAAGTTTTGGCTACCAATCAAAACGACCCCCTTTTTTAAAACCTTTTCCCAAGTTTTGACTACCAATCAAAATGACCCCCTTTTCAAAAGCCTTTTCCTAAGTTTTGGCTACCAATCAAAATGACCTCCTTTTTCAAACCAGCCATTTTCAAAGTTTAGCTCATAATACAAAACGGCATGGCGACTCTCTCTTTCCCGAAGTGAGGCCCAAGTGCGAAAGCCGCTCGCCGCGTTTCTGCGCGCGATCCGAGTAATTTCACCAAGATTACATTAAAGTCAGTGATGAAACTAAGGTATTAAAGCTGAATTTGTACGGACTAAAGCAAGCGCCGTGAGCTTGGTACAGCCGTATTGAGGCCTATTTCATCAAAGAAGGTTTTAAGAGATGTCCCTACGAGCACAACCTATTCATAAAACGTGATGAAGGTAATATTCTCATTGTGAGTCTTTATGTGGATGACTTGATATATACTGGTAGTAATGAAGATATTTTTAAGTCTTTTAAAGAATCAATGGAAAGAGAATTTGATATGACTGACTTAGGGAAGTTGCATTATTTTCTTAGAGTTGAGGTGATTCAGAATGATATGGGGATTCATATTTGTCAAAAGAAATATGCTAGGGAGGTGTTGGTTCGCTTTGGGATGGGGAGGTGCAATCCTTCAAAAAATCCTATTGTACTAGGGAGTAAATTTATGAAAGATGAAAATGGAGTGAAAGTTAATGTCACTGAGTACAAGCAAGCAGTGGGGAGAGTTTGATGTATCTAGCTGCAACTCGTCCTGATCTTATGTTTGTGTTGGGATTAATTAGTAGATTTATGAGTAGTCCTACTGAATTGCACATGCAGCTTGTGAAAAGGGTATTTTGCTATTTGAGTGGAACATGTGATTTTGGCATTCTCTACTGACGAGATGGTAAGAAGAAGCTTGAAGTGTTTACTGATAGTGATTATGGAGGAGACCAAGACGACAGTAGAAGCACATCTGGCTATGTTTTCATGATGGGAAGTGCAGCTGTTTCATGGGCTTCCAAGAAACAACCAATAGTTACTTTGTCCACAATGGAGGCGGAGTACGTTGCAGCTGCTTATTGTGCATGTCAAGTCGTCTGGACACGAAATATTTTTGAGGAACTTGGAAATATTCAAGAGGGGAAGACTGTTGTGTATTGTGATAATATGTCAACAATTAAGTTATCCAAGAACCCAATATTTCATGGTAAAAGCAAACATATTCAGGTTCAATTTCATTTTCTTCGTGAACTATCAACTGTTGGAACCTTGGAATTAGTTCATTGCACCACCGAAGATCAGTTAGCTGATATCATGATGAAGCCATTGAAGTTAGATGCATTCGAGAAGCTGCGAGGTGCATTGGGAATGTGTTCTGCAGCAGAAATAAATTAGTTGCATGAGTGCAACTATTTTAGGGGATGATATGTCAGTTAAGATTAGATTATTTTGAGTTTTTGAAGTAAGTTAAGAGTTTGTTTTTGTTTTCTACTAAGTAAACGGAGTCAATAGTACGTGGAGTTGTATTCCTGATTTTAGCTTGTTTTGTTAGCCTATGATTCAGTTAGCAAATCATGGGATTGCTTTCAGTTGTAAATGGACTATAAAGCCATCAAGTTCAACAAAATAAAATATCCTTCCAGCATATCAAAGTTTGTACTCTCAATTATAGTTCTATGAACACTTGATATCATAGTTAGTGATACAGGTACGAGGCAGAAGGAAGCAACGACAGAAACAGTGGCAAGCAACAAAGCAGCAACGACAGAAACAGAGGGCTGGGAATGAGGCGGGCGCCTCACAAGCTCCAAGGCAGGCGCCTCATGTGACGTTCCTGTTTCCTTTTTCTGATTTCATTGTTTCCTTATTTCGTTTATTTAATTTTGGACTGTTATTTGACTGAAGTTTTAGTTTATTTTAATTAGGGTTATTTTTGGTAGGGCTCTAGAATGTTCTTAGATTAGTATTTAAACATTGTTAGGTTAATGTTTTAAGGCAGACTTTGATTTTGATTTTATGAAAAATAGTATTGCTGTGAGCAACTATTAGAGGGTTCAATTCCCGTCTTGTTTTCTCAAATTCCGTTCAGTCATTTCTGTTTATCATATAACTTCGATTCTCTCTATCAGTTAGATTTTATATGATTTGGTAACTTACAATTACATGATTCCAGTTATATATAAACAATTTTCCTACAGTGAATGACAAAACTGTTAATGGAGATTTATGCTAATATTGTTTCGTATTAACTCCTATCCACAATAAATTCAACCCTCAAAATGTACCGGGAAACTCATTCCATGCTTGTACTTGTCTATAGTTTAATTTGGTTAGTGTACTTGTGTAAGCCTAATGTACTTGGAAAGTGATCCATTAATGTACAAAGTCAATGTTTTTCCCGGTTTTTAAGGAAGATAGTGAGATTAATGTGCTTTTTCAACTTTTGAGGTTTTATACACATTTTCCATGAAAGCTATATACCAGCCTAGTACTTATTGCCAATAACCAGCCTTCATTATCTTGAAAATGAAAAGACTATTATTTTTACTTAAAATTAAATATGCCAAAAACAATTTTCAAAGAAAAGATTGCCAATTTTCAACCTTTACAGTCTTGAAAAATAAAAATTATTTTGGACTATTAGTTTGACTTTTAAAAAAAATCTGTCAAAAAACAATTTTCAAAGCAAAATTAATTTTATAAATTTAAAGCAATTTTAAATCTCAATGCAACAAATTATTTAAGTACACATATATATATTGTACTTCATTGCTTTTCATCGGATCTTTCTTGTAAGGTTTTTCTCTCTATCACAAAACATTGCCAAAAATTAAAACTTAAATTTCAAAATGGATGATTGGAGTGAAGATCAATTAGAGTCAAGTGATGAATACCATGTCCAATAAGCCAACTACCAAAAAACATTCAACTATCCTAATATCACGATACCTCATCTTCTCTCTCCATTCACTTAATCATTCAACTACTTTCTCAACTACACCCCCCACAATAAGCTAGTTTAGTTTAAATAACGCGCCTTGTCTGGGCGTGTAGGCCACGCGCCGAATTCGGTCCAATACGAGGCTGACGCGTTGCGAAGTCGGGTCCCCAATTTTTTTCTTCAACCAGGTTGGAAACTCTCAACCCCTCCCCTTCAACTACCCCCCTCTCAACCCCTTATTGCACACACTCAACTAGTTGAGCCCCCATTCAACCCCTCCTCAACTACCTTATTGGACATGGTCTTAGAGTCAAGCGATGAGGTTTGCTTTTAACTTACTATATTTGGATTGGACTCATTTTATTGTTGTGGGCTTTGACCAATTTTTTTTTATCTAATATGAGTAGTATTAATAATGGTGTAAATTGTTGTAAAAATTTTCAACTTTTTAATTACTAATTAATTCATTTGCTAGTTTATTTCTTTATTTAAATATATTTTTAAATGAATATTTTATTTTTAAATATGCAATTTTTATATTATTATAATCTTCTTTATTCATAACAAAACTATTCTTCTAGTTCTTAAATGTAGAAAATCATATCTTTTACATCCAGTTCAAAATAAATGTTTATTATTTAAAAAAATGTATTTTCAACAAAATGGTCCCTATTATTAAATTATACTATTTTTTGAAAAAATTAAAAAATAGTTCTTTTTTTTTTTGTTTGAAAGAAAAGTTGTGTTATAAATTTCTAACAATTTAATACATTTTTTAAGGTGTTCAATACTCGGCAAAATTTGATTGATTTGGTGCATAATGTGGAATTTTCTCTTGGATATGTTATTGTCATCAAAAGATCAATAAATAGCTCATATAGATCTATTGTTCAATTTAAATGTGATCGTGGTAGAATATATAAAAGTAAGAAAATCTCAAGTAGAAATACTGGCACAAAAAAAAAATTGGTTGCCCATTTGAATTGGAAGGAAGATGTATGCAAGAGGGTGATGGATGAGCCATCAGGCTTTGGCCTGGTGGCCAGAGCTCATGGCTTTCAACCTGGAGGTCATGGGTTCAATCCCCCCTAGAGGGAAGGCTTTCTCTCCCTAGAATTTCATAGGCACTTCTGTGTGTGTGTGTGTGAGTGTGTGTGTGCGAGTAGTGAAAAAAAAAGAGGGTGATAGATAGAGGTTAAATATAATATGTAAAGAACACAATCATGAACCTGCTTTGAACTTGGAAGGTCATCCATATGCAAGGCGATTGTCAGGAAATGAAGCTCGGATAGTCGAAGATTTGACAAAAAAAATTGTAAGACCACAGGCTATCTTGAGGACACTAAAGAAACAAAATGAAGGTAATGTGTCTACTGTCAAAACGATATACAATGAACGTCAAAAGCTTCGTGCGACAGAGAAAGCAAGTAGAACTCAAATGCAGGTTGTTTTGACATTTTGACATCAAAATGACTATTTTTTTATAGTCGTACAAATGATACAACCAATGAGTTAGAAGACTTATTTTTTTCCCATCCAAAATCATTGGAGACGTGGCGTGCGTTTCCACATGTATTATTGATGGATGCGATATACAATACAAACAGGTACAAGATGCCTCTCCTTGAAATTGTTGGCATATCTTCAACTAACATGACATTCTGCATAGCGTTTGTTTTTATGCACGAAGAAAAAGAATCCAACTATACGTGGGCTTTAAATTGTCTTAAATTGACAATGGATGGATGTACTACTCCACGCGTTATTGTTACAGATAGGGAATTGGTTCTGATGAACGCATGCAAAATGTATTTTCGGAAGCCAAAGGATTACTTTGTAGATGGCACATCAATAGAAATATTTTTAAGAAGTGCATGCCAAAAATAAAATCACGTGAATATTGGAATTTGTTCAATAAAGCATGGAGCAGACTGGTTGAATCTGAAACTGAAGAAGTATACATGTCTAAATTTTCACAACTCAAAGCAATATTGCTTAACTTCTTAGGTACTCTTAGAATTAATATTTATGTTTTGCAAAATTTCTAACATGTGACTTTTTATTTATTTTTAAAAATAAATGAGTCTTTTTTTTTCAAAATACTTATTATAGTATTCTTTGAGTAAAAACTTATTCTATTTAAAATATGAAATCATATTATATGTTTATATGTTAATATTCATATAACTAAATTAAGTTTGTTTGACTTTTCAAGTGTTCTTGCTTATCTAAATGCAACTTGGCTCAAACATTATAAGAAAATGTTTGTTTCTGCTTGGACTGATAAGTTTCTTAACTTTGGAAATCACACAACAAATCGAGTGGAGAGTCAGCATGCTAAGTTAAAACAATATTTGGAATCCTCACATTCAGATTTAGAAAGATCATTGAATTTTATTCACCAAGTCATTCAGTCACAAGTCACATCTATCGGAGCAAGTCTTGAAGAGAGCAAAATTCTCGTTCGGCATCGGTTTAACACATCAGTCTTTCGAGAATTGCGTGGTTTCGTTTCAATTTATGCCCTTGAAATAATATTCAAGGAATTTGAGCGGTCTAAAGATGTTGGATTTTATTCAGAAAAATGTGGATGTCAGTTGCGTACGAGCTATGGGCTTCCATGCGCACATGAACAAGTAATATATTTCAATAAAGGTCGTCCTATCCCACTTGATTCGATCGATAAGTTTTGGAGAAAGCTTGAATTATTACTGTGCACATCTATAGAAGATGATGATTTCGGTTACGAACTTGAGCTACAAATATTCACTGCACAATTCAAAAAGCAGTCAAGATCTCGTAAAGTCAGTTTTCTTAGAAAGTTGAGGGAGATAATCGCGCCATCAACGACTTCGGTTCGTGAACCAGCTTTTCACGCTACAACTCGTAGGCGCCCTTCCTTAAAGGATAAACTTTTCAGAAAAAATCGTGTTGATCCGCCAATGCCTGCTCCGAAACCAGCTCAGAAACCAGCTCGGCCAACTCAAAAATCAGCTCAGCTAGCTCAAAAACCGAGTAGACATAGTTGTTCCTCCGCAAGATTTGTTGAGGTTAATAAATCTCAGTTTCCGGAACCCGAACGTCACAGTTACTCCATGGACCAACAATAATCTTTCCATCCATACGTACATCAATTTCCGGCTATACTTCATCCTTACATTACGCATATACGCAATGTAAGAAATGATGGAAATTAAGGGTTTCGAGTAATAGCTGTCTGTCTCGGCTTTCTCGAAGATGCATGGCCCACTATTCGATATAAATTAATAGAAGAGTTGGTCACTTATAATGCAGAATATGTTGATATGTTTGGCATTGAAGTATGGTTAAATGTTTATAATTCATTGAATTTCTTTGAGATTGATAAATGTGCACCTCTCGTGCATTGAATGAGTATGCCTGAAATGGGTGTCCTTATTGCTTCAAAGTACATTGTGATATTACATGTTCTAAGCATTGCAGGCAGCATGACGTACTTACCGCTCCGATCTAGTCCGCCCCCATGGTATCAACATGTTGCTATTGCAATCGGATACGTTAATAATAATTATAATGTCCAAGTAACACTGACAGGAGGGTATCCAATGCCTACTCTCATGCCACAGTAGGTTCATTTCAGATATGATTGTGCAGCTGCATGGGTTACTCCATACATGACTCGGATTAACAGTTATGAGCAATATTTGCGCTATAATCGTACTACTGAATTTGTTGTATTAGATTGACTCAAGAAATGAAATGAGATGACTTCGTTTGAATTAAATGAATTTTTAATTTCTTTAATTTTAAATATTAATGAATGTAAATTATTTAATTATGACACATTTTGCATTTTTTTTATTAAAATAAGAAAAAAAAACATATTAAAATTACCGAAAAAATTAAAATTTCAATATATGTAAGTCTATAAAATACTGTACTATGTAAGGAGGATAATAAGAGTATGTTTATATAACTTGTTAAAATTGATGAAAAAAATAGACAAAATTTTTAGTGAACCGGGTCTGTGGACCGGAGGAGTCAGCAATCAAAGTACAACAACTCTTTGGCATAATAAATTTATTTAGATAAATATATAATATAAACTATAAAATATATTCAAAAAATAAAATCATAAATTAAATTCCAATTTTTAAAACTAAAAGACTAGTATATATATAGAGGACAATATAATTATTACTACTACCTTTTAGGAGATTAGGTTGAAAAAGTCAAAGGCAAAAAAAAATAAAGAAAAAGCTTCATTATTGATTAATGATAACTTTTCACAATTAACAATGTTGGTTTAGAATATCTAGGTTATTTGCACATTATTTTAATTAAAAAATTGTGCAAATAGTAGGACCCTTTTTAAGTAGATTACTTATAAAGATATCAATTAATTATTAATGCATCATCCTTCTTAGACCATTTACAATGGTTTAAACACCCCAATTTTTTCAACCCTCTTTAAAATACGACACATCATCTTCTCTCTCTTCCACCTAATTATTCAACACCTGATTCAATTTTTAACACCTACAATGGTTTCAACACCCTTCCAACTCATCATTCTATACCCCTTAACTTTTATTTTATTTTATATTCTTTATTTTTACGAAAAATGACGATAATTATTATTAAAAAATTACTTCATACTTAATTAAAAATAATAGATCATTGGAAAATACATTTCATTAAAAATGAGGTTTTTTTTTTTTGGAAAAATGAAGGATAATTGAGAAATTTATATTAAAAAATAGTGTTTTTTTTGTGTCCAAATCAAATGAAACAAGACTCTATTTATAGAGGAAAAAAAATTATGAATTTTTGTGTAAATATATATATTTTTTAATTTTTTATATAAGAAAATTAGCTTTGAAAAAAAGGGATGAAATTTGAAAAAAAAATAAAAATCAGCGACCAATCATTAAATGCCAAGTGGCAAGGTCTGAAAAAAAAAAACAACAACAAAGCCCAGACACGCCCTTGTCTGGGCGTGTACTCCACGCGCCATTTTGGACCAACCGGAGAGCGCCACGTGGCTTGGAAGGGCCCATTTTTTTTTTCAACAGCTGTTGAATTTTTTCAACAAAACAAAAATTTTCAACAGTTGAATTTTTTTTCAATTTACCATTGCAAGGTGTTCAACTGTTGAAAAATGTTTTCAACACCTCCATTGCACTTGGTCTTTCTGGAAATTGTAAGGTAAAGCATCTTCATACTTTGATTTATGGTTGAGAAATTTTGATACTTATGTGCTATGTTACCTTGCTCATCTGACTTTTGGGTGTGTCGAACGAGTCAGACACACTACTTTGTATTTCATATACTGTATTCATTTTAATGCAGCAAGGCATTTCTATTTGTCCAAGTAAAAACATTATTATTAGGATATACAGTATTAATTATTTTGCTTCCTGAGGAAGAAATCGATGCTTCTTTTTCTAATTTATTCTTGATTTCATATTATTTTCATTTAGTTTATGAAGGGTAGTTGAAACTTCTACTGGTTCTTACATGACCACGGAGAGTTATCAATCAATAAGCCAACTGCCAGCTAAGGCATGACATCAGTTCCTCTTGGGTATTTAATGGAGTCACCATAACAATACTGTCTTCGGGTTCAGGCCTCTCTCTTATCCACAATTTCAACAAAATAAGTGAACAAGAAATGAGGTCAACAGCAGAGCTTGTGTTCATTCCTGGGCCTGGGGCTGGCCACATCAGATCCGCGGTGGAGATTGCACATCTCCTTGCCTGTAGAGACCAAAGGCTCTCCATTACTGTCCTTGTAATAAACCTTCCCTCTGATACTAGTACCAGAACCTACCTCAAGTCTCTCCCTGAAGATGTTACCAGCCAAATACAGTTTATTGACCTCCCTCCAATTGTGCCCAGTTCAAAACCCGTGTCCGATTCACCCATTTCTATGCTCACCAGCTTAATCAACAGCCAGATTGACCCTGTCAGAGCTGCAGTCACTGGATTAATGAGTCGGACCGGGTCGGATCGACTAGTTGGGTTTATCATTGACATGTTCTTTGCACCCATGATAGATATTGCTAATGAGTTTGGTGTCCCAACGTATGTCTTCTTCACCTCAGGTGCTGCTTTTCTTGGATTCAAGCTCTACATACAGACCCTCAAGGATAATGATGACCTGGATATTACTAAATACAAAGAAGGCTCAGATGCAGAGTTGTCCGTCCCCTGTTTTATCAACCCAGTCCCAGCTAAGGTCTTCCCTTCTGCTATACTGAACAACGAAGGCCTTGAGTTTGTCGTTTATGTAGCCCGAAGATTACGAGTAACCAAAGGCATAATGGTTAATACATTTCTAGAGCTTGAAACCAATGCGATCATGTCTTTATCGGAGGACCCCAATACTCCACCAGTGTACTCAGTAGGACCCATACTAAGTCTTCTTAAGGGTAGCCAAGATAAAGTACATGATGAAATAATGCAATGGCTCGATGAGCAACCACCTTCCTCAGTAGTATTCTTATGCTTTGGGAGCATGGGCAGCTTCAATGAGGTCCAAGTGAAGGAGATAGCCCATGCACTAGAGAGCAGCGGGCATAGGTTCTTGTGGTCCCTACGTCAACCGCCACCACAAGAGGGGATGATGAAACCGCCGGCGGATTACGAAGATCCCGGAGAGGTACTGCCTGAGGGATTCTTGGAGCGAACGGCAGAGACAGGGAAGGTGATTGGGTGGGCCCCACAAGTTGAGGTTCTGTCTCACCCCTCCGTAGGCGGTTTCGTGACTCACTGCGGGTGGAATTCTATACTGGAGAGCTTATGGTGCGGGGTGCCAGTGGCTACATGGCCTGTGTATGCAGAACAACAGATAAATGCGTTTCTGATGGTGGTGGAGCTAGGATTGGCGGTGGAGATCAAGCTAGACTATCGAAAGGATATGTTTAACCCGGACAGTACTAATGTTCTTGTGACGGCTGGAGAGATTGAGAGAGGGATTAGACGACTGATGGATCTCGAGAATCCAACGAGAAACAAAGTGAAGGAGATGAGTAAGAAGAGCAAGATGGCCCCGAGGGAGGGTGGATCATCGTACATGTCATTTGGAAGTCTGATTGAGGATATCTTGGGGTAATGGTTATTGTTTTTCTTTCATTTTTCTGAGTTGGGTATTATGTTTACTTGATATCTCATGTGGGTTCCGAAACTGTGCATGACCATGACATGTTTTGAATTTGTGCACTTTATCATATTTCAATGTAATTTAAGTTTTCATTTTGTATGCAGGAATAACGTTTTTTATTAAATTTTATTTTCGTGTATATATATTAATTCATTACTAGTGCTACATCCGTGCGTTAAACGCACGATAAAAAAAAGTTGATAAATTGTAGAACAAAATAAAGAAAAGTACTTTAATTAACAACTAATTTGTAAAACACTTTTCAATTTGATGCGTTCAACAAAAATATATTGACATTGTCAAGTTAATTTATAAATTTTGAAATATTTCTTTATAAACAACATTAGTTGTTTCATCCACAGTCTTTTCGTTCCCATCACATATCAAAATCTTCAAACCATCACGATTAGTTACTCTGGACAAGGCAACATACAATTGACCTTACTAAAAACAGGTCTTTTCAGAAACAGTCCAACTGACTCGGATTAACTCATAAGGTTCAACATTCATGGTGATGAACCGTAAAAGTGAAAATAAATGCCCTCCTTTTCTCGTACGAAACATGTCATATACATGTTGGAAAAATCATTATGATACAAATGTTGGGAAAAAAACATAAACTAATAAAAAAAAGATTTCAAAATTACTTTTAACTTACCTTAAATTGGCCGGAGAAAATATTCAAATCCAATCATAGATCGACATACTTGAACGCTATGTACTTAATTATAGTCAAGACACACACAGAGCAAATCCTTGCCGCATTGCTAGTCAATTAATATACAAATGCATACATCACATGCCAAAATTCCACTTTTACATGAATTAGCAAAAATAATAATCTTTCAGCTAAAAAAGAATATATATTTACTTGTGAAACTACTAAATTCATAATTGTTAATTTAGTCAAATTTGCAATTATATAATACTATCAACCTCTAATTTAGTGATCAAATCAATTCTTAGTAGTCAAGCAATGATCAACCCCCAAAATCCAATTCAAATTGTCAAGGTTATCACACATATACAACAACTACGAAGATGTACTCAATTAAAATTTAAAATACAAAATAAAATTTTAACACACGATCAACTCAAGAATCAACATATTTTCAAAATAATCCAATAATTAACTAATTAATTGGGATTTCAAGAATTCAACAAATTTTACTAATTACCCGAGTCAACTACAAAACACTGAACATTGTAAGAGATGATTACCTTGCAACTAAGGGAGCATAAAATTTGGAGTTACTAAGAAACTTACATAAATGTCTCAATGAGCTAAGGAGGTGGTAAATTGCAGCATCCCTAAACTACATACTCCCTCCGTCCCACGTGAATAGACACTTATTTTCTTTTTGGGACGTCCCACGTGAATAGACACTGTCCAAAATGAAAAAGAATTTATTATTTTATATTCATCCTACCCCACCCACTCATTCTCTCTCTTCATTTCCTACCACACAATTTATTCAACCAACTCCACTCATTCTCTCTCTTCATTTCCTACCACACATTTTCATTATTATATTCATTTTCCTTAGTTATTGTGCCAAGATTTTTGGTGTCTATTCACGTGGGACGGAGGGAATATATTCTATGTTTCTCATCTACTTAGAAAATAAGTTCTCAGTACTTGAAGCAATCACACCATCATATTTCTATCAGAAATGAGACAAATTTTGTGGTCTCATAAATTCAATGGTAGACGAAGTATATGCATGGATCGGAATGCGGGGTTTTGAATATATATATATATATATATATCCCTCTTTTTTTGCTAAAAAATAAAATAATCTTTTATATTTAAGACAAGTTAACCTCTCCAACGTGTAAGTTCTCCTAAACTTACGTTTTAATCTTGATCTCACTAAAGAGTCGCCAGTCGACTCTTTATTTGGGTTTTCAAGAGAGGGGTAAAGAGAAAGGTTGTAGACTAATTATTTTTTTTACTTTAAGTTAAATGTTATTCCGTCAATGAAAGACCAATTTTTAAAAATAAAACATACTCTTGATCTAGAACATTTGGTCATTCATTTTGGGATAAAGATAATAGAAAGGGAAAACGTACCATAGTATTGCTTCACGGTGGTTAACTTGTGAATGGATTTTACGAGCAAATCATACTTCATCCGCCTTAATGATCCCACTAAAGAGCCGCCAGTCGACTCTTTATTTGGGTTTTCAAGAGAGGGGTAAAGAGAAAGGTTGTAGACTAATTAATTTGCCCATGAATTTTTTTTTTTACTTTAAGCTAAATGTTATTCCGTCCGTCCTAAAATGAAAGACCAATCCATATATAATATTAAAGCAGAAGAAATTTCAAGTTCCACAGCTCGCCACGTGTCAATCTCTTATTCGCCGATATTTTGCATTTTGGTCCTTAAATTTTATCTATTTTCGCCAATAAATCAGCTTTTTGGTCCATAAATAACAATTATTTATGTTTTAGTCCTTTTAATTCATTTGTGTTTTAGTCCTTTGAAAATTAAATTCCCCAATGAGTTTATTTAAATGAAATAAATCCAATAATTTTATTTAAATGTTTTATATCAAAGTTATCGTCTCACTTTTTTATTGTTATATATAAACCTAACATATTGTTTTCGTTTATTTAAATGAAATTAATTATTAATTAAACTTATACATTAAAATAAATTCAATAAGTTTATTTAAATGAAATAATTCACAAATAAGTTTATTTAAATGTTTTATATCAAAATTATCGTCTCACTTTTTTTATTGTTGAATATAATCTAACATATTGTTTTCGTTTATTTAAATGAAATTAATTATTAATTAAACTTATACATTAAAATAAATCCAATAAGTTTTTTAAAAATAATTAGCCTTAAATGTTGGCAATTAATAAGATTCATTTAGTCCTTTAAAAAAGATTAATTAGCCTTAATTAGCCTTAAATTTCGACAGTAAATCAAGTATATATATAGTATGATTTACTCATTGAATTATTTTCATATATTTTTCTTATATTATTTTTTAATCCTTATATAACTCAAGTATATATATAGTATGTTTTCTTTATAAAAAATAAAGAGTATACGAAAACAAATTGGCTGAACATGACAAAAATATCATGTATAAACTAAGGAAAGTATTGTAAATAATTTGAAATTAAAATTCAATTATTAATATTTTCAAATTAGATTAGATTTAATTCAAATCTTACATATTTATCAAATGGGTTATATTTCATTAAAAAAAACGTTTACATTTTCAATTGTTTGACTAAGTCCATGAAATTCACTTTTTTTTTTTTTGAAAGAAGTCTATGAAATTCAGTTAGTGGAGTATTAAAATTATAGGAATTGATTTTTTAAAATTTTGAGCAACAATGCTATGGCAAGTTAAATTCGGGTATCATAAACTGATCTAATCTTAAAATTTAAAAAGTTTTTTAATAAGACAAATTTTCTAAATGCTATAAAATTACTCATACAAATCTTCAATGCTTATCCTAATTTAAATATAGTTAAATGTTTTGAATTTCAAAATTATCCCAATTTAAACACATTAATACATTTTGAAGATGTCAATTCAAATTTAAATTGATTGTCGTTTCTATGGTTGGTTCATCTTGATCTTATAAAGGCGTAACTTTCAGTAATTTTCAATCATATTTTCATTTGAGTGAGGATTCAGAACAGGATAAAGTCATTTGAAATACAAGTATAGAAAGACAAATGAGTAATTATACTATATGTTTGTCATAAAGTCATAACTAATAATGCTTGCTATGCTCATCAACTCAAAAGAAGATATATGACAAGTATTACTGTTTCTAATGGTGTCTTTTGCTTCTTTTTCAGTAAAGCCCATGCTGTTTTAGCAATATTTTATCTCATCAATTTACTTCAAATTCAACACAATTATACCCCTTGATCTCTTTATTTTCCGTTGCTCATCCATAAAGAAAATATAATTTTGATCTAAACCTTTTAGTTTTTTAGTAACTGGGTGACATCGGTTGCTTCATCTCTTTCATAGAGGTTTTGTGAAGAAGATAAAGAATGATATTAAAATGTTTGGATGTTCTAAGGTTTGATGAGAGTGGTTACTATGCTTTTACGGAGATAATATTTTGGTTTTTGGATTGGACAAATTCACAATGACTTTGGTAATTTTGGTTTTGACCTTGGTTTTCTGGTTTTGACCTATTTTGGTAGTGTTTGGCCGGCCAATTGAGGTCATGGCCGAGGCACATGGATCATTCGACAGAGCTGGAGTTTTTTTGGGAGCAGGGCACGACTCGTGCTACATGGGACGAGTCGTCCCCACCTTGGCACGACCTGAACGACAATGTCACGACCCTATCTGGCGCGGTTGAGAATTTCTCAAAGTTACAAGGCACGACTCGTGTCCCACAGGACGAGTCGTCCATCATGGTAATTGTGGCTCGCCCGGTGCTTGGCTGGTATAGGGCGTTCGGCCTTGGCCGGTATTGGATGGGCTTGGGCTTGGCCTTGGCCGCCTTGACCTTATTCGATTTTAATTATTAGGCTTTATTATTTTTAATGAAATAAAATCCCCATACCAGCTTTTCTGGTTCTTCAAAAAAAAAAAAAAACGAAAAAAATCCTAACGTTGATAGGAATCAAGATATTGATAGAAAAGAGAAGAGTTAGAATAAATTAGGATTGTAATTCTTGCAAAAAGATAAAATCTTTATATATCATAAATCACTATATACATATTCATTTAAAAAATTAAATACCTAATAAGCGTATTAAATAAAATAATTATTCGTTAATTATTTTATATTTTTTGCGTAAATATTACTTGGTTAAAAAAAATATTCAACCGTGAGTTTATTTTGAGTAGGTCGCTGAAAAAGAATTCGACAAAATCATCCTCCGTTATTGCTCGCTCTCATCTTCATTCTTCTTCTTGACCTATTTAATCTCTTAATTGTTATTATTTTTTTTTCTTTTTTTACTTTTTTTTTTTTGTTTCAGGGACAATGTTTTACTATGATGTAAGTTATTTTAGCTAAAGATATTCCTATTTATCATTTTTATTTTTAGTGGATTTATGGAATCAAAAAATTTGATATCTCTGAATTATTTAACAAAGAATAGATGGCATGTTAAATGTTTACATAATATTATGCTTAGTGCCTAATCTTTGAATATTCTGATGTTTAATTAAAGATGTTTTGACTAATCTTTCCTAATCAGAAAATGACCCACAAGAGAAATTATAACATTTTGCTTAATGGCAAAATTCTAACTATGTCCGTCGAATTTCGACGGGTTACTCACTAGTTTTTTTAAAAAACTTACTCTTGATCTAGAATATTTGGTCATTCATTTTGGGACAGACGTAATAGAAAGGGAAAACGTACCATAGTATTGCTTCACGGTGGTGAACTTGTGAATGGATTTTACGAGCAAATCATACTTCATCCGCCTTAATGATCCCGTATGTCAGCAACACAAAAAAGGGAAGAGCATAATCACCAAAATTGGCTCAGTACATACAGAGAATTAAACACCGTAAATCTTAAGCATCGGAGGTAGATAGATTACGTTGTCAATTATTAAAAAAAAATCAATTATTATGTTTGTTAAGAAAGAGCATATTGTTGTCTTTGTATCCAAATGAAACTGTTGGAGGTAGATAGATTTAGTTGCTGAAGTATTTAAGTTGAACTTACAAAATCTCAGTGTACCATATTCTCCAATAATATTAATGAATGAATAAATAAATTACAAAAGGAGAGCGTGCAACCTACGCTTTTTAGTGCCTCAAAAGCTCGATTGGTTCCTGATTACAAACTGTTAGGCCCTAAATTTTCAGTTAAACTTGTTTACAACTTGCATGTAACATCTTGGTACTAACAACTTGAGTTATTCTACTACATCTTGATCATTTTGCAGGTTGAAACTTTTGTTACGTTGAATCCTATTTTTCAGGGAACGTGTCAATGAAATAGAAGACTAGTTCAACGACGTCTCTTCGTCAAAATCTTCAGCAACGGATCATTATATCCTTCATCAACGAAGTGGCGCAAATATCTCAACAAAACTCAACGTGTTTCCGAAATTGTAGGCGTAGAATTATATTTGTATTTAGCCATTATAAAGAGGTATGAAAGGGAGAGAACACTGTTAATTTTACACACGTTCACTCTAGCTTAAGCTCCCTTTTGTATACGCTCATAGTTCTGTAATCATCAAAATACTTAGTAAACTTTTGGTCAAGGCAGGTTCCTAAACCTCCCGGGGTTTTATGCCGGCGAACAAGTTGTTCAAGGGCTTTCCCTAGTCAACAAATATCTTGTGTTCATTTCTATTCAACCCGATAATCATTGTACCCTGATTCTTATCACTTTAGTCATTTTTCTTGTCATTGGTAACGATTGCTAAAATTTGACCAAAATAATTTGGCGCCATCCGTGGGAAACTTTGATTATTTGCGTAGAAATGACTAATCCATCGTTCGGCAGTCAAGGTGAGAGGAGTCGGCCGCTTCCTGTTTCCGGCGTCCAAGGCAGTCCATCTTTGAATTCGGAAGATGTCAATTTGGAGATAATGTCCAACATGGCCGATATGTTAAAGAAAGTGAATGACCGGTTGGATGCTCAGGAGCATACAAACACCATGATATTCAATGCCATTGATGCCATGCGTAAAGGGAAGCAAGCTGAAACTCAAGTGTCTACTCCATTTTCACCTTTGTATCCTAGATCTCTGTTTGGTGCAGGTACAGGACCTAGTCATTTTGGAGATATCCCTATGTCCGGCACCTTGCCAGCAGAAAGCACAATTGTGACGTCCATTCCAATCGAGCAACCAAGATTCGGCCTTCCATCTAGCCAACCTCGTGTTGTCATCTTGTTACACCTATGCTACACCCTCAATGGGGCAAACAGGGAGTTTCTTTAATGCTTTTGATACTTCTGCATCTCAGTTTAATAACAATCCTCTTTTCGCAGAGAGTCAACTTGTTAAGGAAATGCAGACTATAAAATATTTGCTTCGAAGCGTGCCTGGAGTCAACTTGCCGTATCACCAAGTTTCTCCAACTTGTTATAACGAATCTCGCTTTGTTCCAAAGAATAGCTAGTGTGGAGATCCCAAAGAAGTTTTCGAGTCCCTCATATGAAGAAGTATGATGGAAACACCGACCCAGCAGAGCATGTGTTGCTGTATCAGGAATCAATGGATATCATAAGTATCCCCCCTGTTTTTAAAGAAGCATGTTTTTGCAGGGGCTTTGGCTCAACTTTGTCAGGACCGGCCTTAAAATGGCTAACAGGACTTCCTCTAAACTCTATTTCTTCTTATGCTCAACTTGTTAAAATGTTTATTAATCAGTTTTCGTGCAATAGGGCATTTGACAAGTTGACTAGTGACCTTTATAGAATTGTGCAACAGCCTAACGAAAGTCTTAAAGAATATTTGCACAGGTTTAACAAGGAGGCAGTGACTATACCCAACTTGGATGTGTCCACAGCTACGGAAGCATTCCGTATAGGCTTGAAGAAGAGCTCTCTATTTTATAATGAGTTGGTGATGACTCCTGCGAAACAACTTGAAGAAATCAGAACTAGAGCCTTGCCTTTCATCAGATTGGAGGATGACAGCCTGGCAATGGGGAAATCAACTGGGAGGACCCCTACTCCTCTATTTGAGCCCTCTGAAAGAAAATTGGATTTCCATCATTATAAGTCTAACAGGGGCAAACCCCCTGTTAAATCTGAATCTTCTAAAGTTCATTTTGTAGATGATGACCAAGATGGGGATGATAATGATTATCCAAAAATTTCGAATCGCTTTCATGGACATTGCAGGAATCCTGTGTGCCATGGGAAATCTTGGAGATAAAGCAAGATGGCCCAAGAAGAGTGACCAGCCCGCAACTTGGAAGGACAAGTCCAAGTGGTGCGCGTTCCATGAGGATTTTGGGCATACCACTGAGAATTGTTTTGCCTTGAGGAAGGATATTGCTCATCTAGTGTCCAAGGGTCTTCTTAAGGATTTGTTGGGTAAGAAGAGGGTCAGGAGTGAGTCCAAAGAGCCTGATTCTGGTGAACAATCCAGACCCGAGAAAGTTGCACCTCCTTCAGCCACCAAGGTAGTAAATGTTATTTCAGGTGGGTCCCATATTTGTGGCACAACTTACTCTGCAGCCAAGCGTCATGCCAAGAGTTCTAAGGAGGATCAGTCAGAATTGCCCTCAAGGCGTCGTGACTTCATAGATGGTCAGGTTATCTCCTTTGAAGATGAAGATAAGGACAACACCTTGGACCCCCATCATCATGGTCTAGTTGTCCAGATGCAGATTGCTAATTGTGTGGTCAAGAGAATTCTGATTTATGGCGGCAGCTCAGTCAACATAATCTTCACTCATGCTCTTGAAGATATGGGCATCCCTTTCTCCGAAGTTGTGAGGAATTCGTCCGTACTGGTAGGGTTCAGTGGTGAAGTGAAGCAAACAGTCGGAGAAATCAAGTTGCCTATCTATTTGGAGGGTATGAACTCTATGGAAAGGTTCTGTGTGATCGAATGCTCATCCTCGTATAATGTTATTTTGGGAAGACCTTGGATCCACAACATGAAAGCCGTGCCGTCAACTTATCACCAGTGCGTCAAGTTTCCAACACCTTGGGGTGTGGCCAAGTTGAAGGGAAATCAGCAGACTTCTAAAGAGTGCTACAAGGTTAATATGAAAGCAAGTTCGGTCCCTCGTCAAGCATAGCAATTAAAGAAAAAGGCCCAGGATGTTCTTGAAGCAGTGGAGCATGAGACGAAAAGTGTTTCTGTTGATGAGTCAAACCCTGAGGCCCAAGTGCAAGTTGGTACAGATCTTCCATCTGAAATTGAGGAGGAGCTGATTGAGTTCTTGAAGAGTCAGAAGTGTTGTTTTGCGTGGAAACATGAGGACATGACAGGAATAAGCAAGGACATCATTACTCACAAGTTGAACATTGATCCAACCATCCGTCCTGTCCACCAGAAAAGAAGAAAGTTTGCCCAGGAGCGAAACCAGATCATAAAGGATGAAGTTGAGAGGCTTTTGAAGTCCAAGATGATCAGAGAGGTTCAATATCCAAGGTGGTTAGCCAATGTTGTGGTGGTAGAGAAGAGGAACGGCAAGTGGCGAGTATGCGTGGACTTCACAGACTTGAACAAGGCCTGCCCGAAAGATCCATTCCCTCTTCCTCATATTGATTCTCTAGTTGATGAGATAGCTGGCCACGATATCTTGACATTCATGGATGCGTCCTCAGATTTTCAGCAAATTCAAATGGAGCCCTCAGATCAAGAGGATACGACATTCATGACTCCAGAAGGTATATACTTTTTATATATTGCTATGCCATTTGGTCTTAAAAATGCAGGAGCAACTTATCAGAGGCTGGTGAACAAGATGTTCAAAGATCAACTTGGCAAGACGATGGAAGTCTACATAGATGATATGGTGGTAAAATCCAAGCATATTGAAGATCACGTGGAGCATCTTGCTGAGGCGTTCAACATCTTGAAAGCTTTCAACATGAATCTTAATCCAGCAAAGTGCAATTTTGGTGTTAGAGCAGGAAAATTCTAGGGCTATATGGTGACTAAGAGAGGAATTGAAGCCAGTCCCGAACAGATCAAAGCTATTCTCAACTTGGAATCTCCCAAGAATATCAAAGATGTCCAAAGGTTAACAGGTAGAGTAGCTGCCCTAAATAGATTTATATCTAAATCATCTGATAAGCGCAGGTTATTCTATGAAGTGCTAAGAAAGAATAAACTCTTCCAATGGACTGACCAACATGAGGAAGCTTTTAAACAACTTAAAGAATACTTGATGATGTCACCCCTACTTGCTAAACCAGAACGTGGTGAGCATCTTTATTTATATCTAGCTGTATCCGAGAATGCAGTTAGTGCAGTGTTGGTGAAAGAGATCCAAGGTGAACAACATCCCGTTTATTATATAAGTAAGTCTTTATTAGATGCGGAAACAAGGTACTCTCATCTTGAAAAATTAATTCTAGCTTTAACTACTGCTGCTACCAAACTGCGTCATTATTTTGAAACACATTCTATAACTGTTAGAACTAACTATCCTATGAGAAATGTGTTGAGAACTCCAGAAATGTCAGGCAGGTTGGCCAAGTGGTTGGTCAAGTTGAGCACGTACGACATTTCATATGAGCCAAGGACAGCTATCAAATCTCAGGCCCTAGCTGATTTTGTAGCAGATTTTAGTCCAAGTTTGCAGTCCGAGGTAGAACTGGAAGTGCAACAGCTTGAAGGTAAAATAGTTCCTAGATTTTGGACACTGTTTACAGATGGAGCTTCAAATTCCAAAGGAACTGGCTTGGGAATAGTTCTAAAATCCCCTCAAGGTGATATTATACCTCAAGCTGTATCATGTGAATTCAATGCAACAAATAATGAAGCTGAGTATGAAGCTTTAATTATGGGTTTAACTACAGCTTTAAGTTTAAATATTACTCATATAAATGTATATGTTGATTCCCAATTGCTCGCTAACCATTTCAATGGCAGTTATATGGCAAAGCAGTCCAAGATGACTCTATATCTCCAACATGTTAAAGCTTTGGCTTCAAAATTCATATCATTCTCTTTGGAACAGGTCCCTAGAGAAGAGAATACAGAAGCTGATGCATTGGCCAACTTGGGTTCAACTTGCAAGTCTATGTTGCATACTAATATTCCCATTATTTATGTTAAGTTCCCGGCAATAGACCAAGTTGAGGAAACTCAAGAAGTTACTCAATCTAAGGGGGCACAAGATACAAGTCCATCTTGGACCCAACCCATAATTGAGTTCCTTCAACTTGGGACTATTCCGCCAGATATTAAGAATGCTAGATCTTTTAAGATTCGTACTTCAACTTTTGTTTTAATAGATAATGTGCTGTTTAAGAGATCTTTTGCAGGGCACTATTTAAGGTGTATCGATAATGAGCAAGTTGAACTGGTGCTAAAAGAAATCCATGAAGGAATATGTGGAAATCATTCTGGTGGGAAAGCATTGGCATCAAAGGCTCTCAAGACTGGTTATTACTGGCCAACCATGCGTCAAGATGCCATGAGCTATGTGCAGAAATGTGATGCCTACCAGAGACACAGCAACATCTTGTATCAACCTGCAGAGCCTCTACACTCTATCGTCTCATCTTGGCCTTTCATGCAATGGGGCATGGATATTGTGGGCAAGTTGCCTAAGGCTCTTGGAGGCAAAGTGTTCATGTTAGCAATGACTGATTATTTCTCAAAATGGATCGAGGCAGAGGCCTATGTGCAAGTGAGAGACAAGGAGGTAATTTCATTTTTAAAGAAAAATATTATTAGCAGGTTTGGCGTACCATCAGAGATCATATGTGATAATGGATCCCAATTCATAAGTAAGAAAACTAGAGATTTTTGTGCTCGCTGGGGCATCAAGTTGATCATGTCCACACCTGTCCACCCTCAAGCCAATGGTCAAGCTGAATCAAGCAACAAGTTGATTGTGAACAACTTGAAGAAACGCCTAGATCAAAAGAAAGGAAAGTGGGCTGAAGAGTTACCACTTGTACTTTGGGCAAACAGGACCACTACAAAAGGGGCCACATGTAAAACTCCATATTCCTTGGTATTTGGAGCGGAAGCTGTAATCCCGGTCGAGGTGACAATCTCAACAGCAAGGTATGGTTTATTAACTCAAGATGAAAATAATCTCTTGCTAACCCAAGATTTAGATACAATTGATGAGATCAGGAATTTAGCCAAGATAAGGATGGCAGCCTATCAACAATGGATTGCTAGATCTTACAACAAGAACGTCAGAATAAGAAGATTCCAGGTTGGTGATTTAGTTTTGAGAAAAGTATTTCAAAATACAAGAGAGTTAAATGTAAGTAAATTAGCTCCCAAGTGGGAGGGACCATATCTCATCGATGCTGAAGCTGGCAAAGGAGCATATTGGTTGTCAACCCCAAGTGGAGAAAGGGTCCCTAGGAGTTGGAATGCCATTCATTTAAAGCTTTATTTTATGTAAGTCAAGTTGTTAACAACTAGACTTCTCAGGTATGATTTAATTTGTGCCAAGTTCATTCGCGTATTTCAATTTTCAATTTTATTAGAAATCCTTACTGACTTAAGCATCGGAGGGGTGTTAGCTACGCTAACACCCAATCCTAACATGAATTTGTTTTGCAAGGTATACAACTTGAACAAGTGGAGTAGGCTCAACATGTTAACACGCCAGTACGGCTCCAACATGTTGAGACCTAAATTGGAGCAGGTCAAACATGTCAACACGCTAGTACGGCTCCGACATGTTTGAACCTGAGGATGAAAAGTTTCAACATGTTAATATGCCGGTACGGCTCCAACATGTTGAAACTTTAGCTGGAGAGGGATGGAACATGTTGACACGCCAGGACGGCTGATACATGTTCTGTTTCTTCAAACGACTTACCTCTATCAAAGGTACATATTACTTATGGTTAAAAGATTTACATCTTTTCTAAAGATTTAAGGTTTTGACACCTTCGCCTGGGCGCACGATTTCACACTTATTCAAGTTGTGACTGTTGGTTGTAACATTAACATGTTACCTACTGTTTATAACATCAACATGTTATCTATGAACAAGCAAGTATTTCTGAAAAGTCTAAAATACTTTTATAAACTTTGAAATGTTCCCAAAAGATTTTTGCAACTAAGGGTAAGCCAACCAATCCCTTAAAAACCTAAGAAAGCTTGGAGTACTAGACCAACCTAGTATCCCCAAATAAATTGTTTTAGACTCTTATGAGCCATTACATACCAAAATAAACTTGTTTTGGGGACATACCCCCCATTTGATGCCCACCAATGGTGCGGCAAATAAGCAAAAAAGAAATTGTTTTTGTTTCTCCTCCTTCCAAACTACTTAAAAACTTTCAAATTGTTTAAACATTTTGGCCTGCTGCCGCTGGTGTTGTATTTGTTTCCTTCTCTTGATCCTTTTCTTCAGCTTGAGTAACCACTGCGGTACTCAAAATGTTGTTAGCATCCTCAACCAGTTGGTTTATAGCTTCAAGGGCTGGTGAGTTCACCTCCTCTCCGTCCACTGGTTCTCCAATGTGGTCTTCTAAAGTTCTTTTCTCCTCCTCCAAGTCCCAGGTTGGAGCTTGTCCGTTCCTGTACTCCTCCATAAGTTGAATTATAGTTTCCAGCAGTGCCTTGGTAGTATTGAACTTGAAGTCTTCCCTCGCCACTTCAAGCTCTTGTAAATGAGCTTCATTCTCCTTCGTCTTTTCAGCACAAACATTCACCAAATCCTTTCTCAAAGCACCAATAACTTTCTTCAAGCTCTCTACCTCGCTAACCTTCATTTTGGTTTCTTTCCTTGCCTCCTCAGCTTCATGACTGTATCTAGCAGCCTTGACTTTCAACAGATTAACTTGGTCCAAAAAAGCACCAAACTCTCCCCTCATCTTCTCCACATTCAACAAATCTTCAGTGACTTCACCCTCCACCAGCTTTCACTTCTTTGATTCATCCTTCTTCTTGGATGCGCTTACCTTTGAGCTGGATACCATAGAGTTGGGATTCGGAAGCTTACCATCTTTCCTCATAGATCTCTTTGCTTTGGCTTCAGCAAGCAGGTCTGAAGCACTCACAGTGGCTTTAGAACGAGTAGCTGTGACAAAAGGACATAGAGTCAGAACAACTTGAAAGGGTTAGAGAAAATTGGAGATAGGAAAAACTATAAGAGGTTAGACATGTAGACATCTCTATGGAAGCTGGTAGAGACTCTTCGGGGTTAAGTTCTTCTTCTAGGTTTGCAGAAAACAAGACCGGGAATGCTTTGAAAGACCTAACCGATGGATCCAACTCGTAAATTTTCTTCACATTCTCCTCTGTCCCCTCTTTTTTTGGAAAAAGCACGCTCAGTTTGGCAGCTACTACAAAGAAAATTCAAGTTGGTTAAAATCAGGGGTACAAAGATTTTAAGAAATGTGTGAAATCAAAGGAAAAATTACCCTACCTTGGGACCTCCTCTTCGATATCACACCAGCTTCTTGTCCTAGGCTATCTTTCCTAGCAAAAAAGAACTTGTTCCTCCAACCTCTGTCAGCAGGGTCATTGTTCGAATCCAAAATAGGGTCACCACCAGTCTTAACTCTAAAACCAAACCTCCCAAGGCCAAAACCCCTTATGTCAGTAGTATAGGCAAGTTCTTCTAAACCAACATTCAACCCAGTTTCCTCATTTAACCTAACTAGGGTTTGTAGGCATCTCCAGTCTTGAGGCATGATTTGGGCATAGTTGAGTTTTGCGGAGGTAAAAAACCTAGTAATTAAGTCTGGGAAAGGGAATTTTAGGCCAATAACGAAAGGATATTTCGGGAAGCACACCCAATAGGGGGAATAGCACTCAGAGGTCAAGTCGGGGTGGGTGAAAAAGATGGTTTCATATGGCATTGCGTGATTTTTCTTAATAATTTCCAGGTTGACCTTAGGAATCAAGCATTTTTCTTTGTCGGGATATTTCAACATATTTTGAGTTATAAAACCCTCCGGCAAACCTTCATCACTTTCAATTATACTAACCCTCTTTCTTCCCATTTTACAAACTTGAAGAAAAATTACCAACAAAGAAATTGAGAAGGGACGAGGAACTCACCAGAAATTTTTCCTTGATTTTCTTCTTACGGTTTCCCCTTGATTTCTCTACAAATTAAAACCCTTGTTATTTGAAGATTTTCTGTGAAAAGGATAGTTGGAGAGGAAGGATTTTAAGTTATTGAAAGAGGTTGTAAGCGGTTGGGAAACCAAAAAGCATCATGACTTTTTTCCTTGAAAACCCCCAAAACCGTCCCATCAAAATCTTTTCATTTAAAATCGCCGTATTCTAGATCTAATTTTTGACAAACTTTTTAAATTTTGATCTCTTTATATTCTTTATCCGAAATTTAAAAAGTTTGGGGGCAATTGTTAGGCCCTACATATTCAGTCAAACTTGTTTACAACTTGCATGTAACATCTTGGTACTAACAACTTGAGTTATTCTACTACATCTTGATCATTTTGCAGGTTGAAACTTTTGTTACGTTGAATCCTATTTTTCAGGGAACGTGTCAATGAAATATAAGACTAGTTCACCGACGTCTCTTCGTCAAAATCTTCAGCAACGGATCATTATATCCTTCATCAACGAAGTGGCGCAAATATCTCAACAAAACTCAACGTGTTTCCGAAATTGTAGGCGTAGAATTATATTTGTATTTAGCCATTATAAAGAGGTATGAAAGGGAGAGAACACTGTTAATTTCACACACGTTCACTCTAGTTTAAGCTCCCTTTGTATACCTCATAGTTCTGTAATCATCAAAATACTTAGTAAACTTTTGGTCAATGCAGGTTCCTAAACCTCCCGGGATTTTATGCCGGCGAACAAATTGTTCAAGGGCTTTCCCTAGTCAACAAATACCTTGTGTTCATTTATATTCAACCCGATAATCATTGTACCCTGATTCTTATCACTTTAGTCATTTTTCTTGTCATTGGTAACGATTGCTGAAATTTGACCAAAGCACAAACCAATAACTTCATAATGATGGTGTGGAAAAAAAACTTTATCATTTTCAAGTGTCAAGTGAAAATTTGTTGAATTTAGGTATTAACCAAAACTGATAATTTGAACCATTCAAGTTAATCATTCTAATAGTATTAACCTTCATCGTTAAACACAAGTCAATAAACCACAAAATCAAGGGCTCTGATACCACTTTGATGTGAAAGTAACAATACGGAATACACTTTCTCCACTTGTGTAAACCTAGTAGGAGCAACAAATACCAACAACGCAATAACAACGCAATATAGAACAATAAACAATCAGTCAAGCAACAAGATCAATACCGAGAATTTTAACGTGAAAAACCTTCTCAAATCGAGAAGTAAAAACCACGGGACCGAGTCCAAAAAATCCACTATTACGTAAAAAGGGTTCGGTACAAGAGAGATAGCACAACCAACAAAGATCGAGAACAACAATCTCGATCTAAAGCAAAATACCAAAAAAATAGTCCGGCAACTATTCAGAAACTCTGCAGCATCTTTGAATCAGAATATCACCTGACTGGAGACATGGAAATTCGATCAGAATGGTTGGAATCGAAGCTCTATCTCTTACAAGAATTTTGGAAGAAAAATCAGTCCGATCGGATGGCTAACGAACCTGAAATCACGAAATGAAAACTGCTGCGCAGAGAATGACAAAAAACTGCTGTTTTTTCTAGCGGCTGCCTTTTTTCTTTCTGCCGTTCCGTGAAAAATAAAACTCACGCTAAAACCAAATATTAAAACCCTAAAATACTAGGAAAAAAAAAAGGAAACAATATTTTTGGGCTTTTTGTTATATTAAAACATAAAAAAAAAAAAATGGGCTTTTTAATCAACTAGGAGGGAAGAAAAAAAAACCAACACTTTTTATACTAGACAACTCTTCTTTCAATTGCCGATGTGGGACTTGGGTTGATACCCCAACAATCCTCCCCTCAAACCAAGGACCACCTCTAGCGAATCTTGTACCGCCGCTATTCACTACTTGCGGGACACGCCGACTGATTTATCACCAATATCAGGAAGACTTTCGACACAAGGCACACACAGTGCTCCATTCGCGAGGTCACACCACTAGAGGAAATTCCACATCATCCACACATGGTCTACTGTGTCGCGCCCATTCACTAACCACGGCTCTGATACCAGTTGTTGGGATCGCGATCACCCCACCACTCCACATTAGTAAGATATTGTCCGATTTGGGTCCAGCCCATACGAATTTGCTCTGGGTCATCTCTCAAAAGGCCTCTTATTAATGAAGTGGATGAACACCTTTTTATACTAGACAACTTTTCTTTCAATTATCAATGTGAGACTTGGGTTGAACTCCAACAAATCTATACTTATAGTATATTAAAGTAGGCCAAACTTGATAAGGTGTTGCCACATAAGCCAAAAAAGGTGATTCTTGCATTCTTAGGCTTCCAACTCATCCACCCCCTAATTAATTTGTGATGTTTTGAATTCTCCCTAATAGCTATTAACATTCATAGTCTCTAATAGTTATGTGAATGGTTACTTCTTACAAGTTAACTTTTATTTCTTAATTTTATTGTATTCTACTATATAAGTTATTCTATTAGTTTACATCAATAGTTAATGTTATATTCTTTGAAATAATAGAGTAGGATAGCTACTTCTTCTAATAGTGTCTTCAAATAGTTATCACTACTCCTACTATTTATACTATTAGATAATAGCAATGCATTGAATTGATCATTACATGCATGAGTCTCTTGATGTTTCATTTCTTTAACTTACAAATTTTTAACTTTTGAAGACACTATTAGATGCATGGAACGGTTCTTGCATGATGGAATATGGAATGGCAAGGGTTTTGTGGAAGAATAAATGATAGATGGAATATGAAAAACAATGAATGGCATGGGTTTTGTGGAAGAAATTGAGTCACAATTATTAATGACTTACTTCTTAGAATGATATATATGCCATGAGAGGTAACTTGGAATGGCTGTGAAAACCCACCCCAGCTGTTAGTGAAAAGAGGTGCATAGTTGATTTGAGGTGATTTCTAACCATCAGTATGTTTATTATCTTATGTATTTAGTAATTTATTTCCTATGAATGTTTGCTAATTTACCTATTGAATCAGTACCAGGAGGAAGTATCAAACTGTTGGCTGAGAATACTTTAGCCATTCAAATGTGAAATCAAACAAAACCAATTTATTCATTTGATAGAAAAGCATACTGATTTCACTTCAGCAAATAAATGCAGCATGCTGATTTGACTTCTTTTAGAATTTAAGCATAAGATAGCTTCTTCCTTGGTTTTTGGATCTTACTCAGGTTTTTATTTTCAGGAGTGTTGCCCAAGTATTTTAGCTCAGAGTGGTCGGTAGCTCAGTTCCATTTGGTTGAAGGTTCTCAATACATCGTTGCTTTCGGTCAGCAGAAGAATACAGTGGTTATTCTTGGCTTGGATGGAAGGTTAGTTTATGGTGTTGCCAAAGTATTTATATAATAATATGTTTTCCAACTTCATATCTATCCTTCCAGTGGTTATTGGATGTCAAACTGATACATGTTAAATATTTTGCAGTTTCTATCGTTGTAAATTTGACCCAACTACTGGGGGAGAGATGACTCAGCTGGAATACCACAATTTTCTGAAGCCTGAAGGAGATTTTTAACTAATAATTCTAGCGCAAGAAAGCAAGAAAGAATTTGAAGTTTTATATACTCTTTTTGGCCAAGCAATAAGATGTACTCCATTAGGCTTTAGTTACTTCTGTTTTTTTCTTTTTCCTTCTAGGCCAATGAATAAGGTACTTGAATTTGAGGGGATATTTTTCTTATTTAGAAATGTAACCTTTATTTTAGTACTTAGAAATGTAACCTTTATTTTAGTACGAATCAAAATAGAATGAAATATTTATTGTGTGACGGAGGGAGTATTTTTATCATATAATTTGGGACAGAAAAAAATTAAAAAATTATCTCCTGAAAAATAAATGAGGTAAAGTTTATCATTTTCATAGTGCGACAAAATAAAAAAAAATGTAATTTTTATTTTAAAGTAATATGAGAGTGAAAGGGATTGTGAGTGAAATTGATAAATGTGACTCATATTTTATGGGTGTGAGTATAAGAAGTGTGATATGTGTAATATATAATTAATAAACTTATGTCATTTAAGGAAAGGTGATACTTTTCATGAGACACCCTTTTAAGTAAAAACTGAAGCTTAAGTTGATACAGAGGAAGTATACTTTAAGCCATTTCTTTTCACATGCATTACATAACACAATGGATATGAATGAAATATTACAAGTTTCATACATGTGTTATAATAATTGAAAAATAAAACTCTCACTCCCATATAAATCTCCTTTATCCAAAAGATCAAACATTTACTATTAAAATAGAACGGAGGAACTCCAACAAAATTCAAAATAATATATTGCTCGACTTTAATGTCAACTTTAAATTGTTATTGGCAAATATATTGTGTAAATAAAATTTTCTTTTAAAAATAAAGGTAATATGTTAAAGACAAAAAGCAAATTATTAAAATGAAAAAGTCAAATAGTACCCGTGTGAAGCGAGTCCAGATCTCCTGTATCACTATGTGTGCCATTCTCTGTGCCACAATTGATCCAACAGCTCATAGTTTTTAAGATTAACATTTTATTAATATTATTCAAACATATTAACGGCTGGATTACTTGTGGCACAGGGAGTGGCACACATAGTGGTACAGGAGATCTGGACTTGTGCGGAGCACGGGCTTCTCCCTAGTATTTAGTAATTTAGAGAAAAATGTTGAGGAGGAAGGGGAGAGAGATGCGTTGCTGGAGAATAGATGAAGAGAGGAAGATAAGACATGTATTCTTATATGTTGATGGCATCACTTATTATAGAGTTATTAATATCATTTTTTTATGGGATCTATTTATTACATAATTGGACTGAAATTGACTAGTTGGATTGAATTACTTATTCAAAATACTATACTACTTTTTCTTCTTTCTCAAAATTAATGTTTAAATATTTTTTTAATTTACTATTGATCAAGAATAAATTTAACTTATTTTATATTTTATTTTCCTCCACGTATTTATCATTCAGAACAATGTGAATATATTTTGAAAAATACAAAACCAAAATACAGGAAAAGAAACTTCAAATGCACGCTGGGGTAACATTTATTATAGAAATTGCCACAATTTTTGCGTTCTTTCACCATCGTCATAAGGTAACGACTATTAAAGTGATCTCCACAATTTTATATGAATACGTATTAGGTAATTATCACAGTAGTCGTTTCCAAATTTCATTTCCTTTCAGAACAGAAAATGTATTTTATTAATAGACGCAATTCAACCTATACAGGCCAAACTTGACTGGTATCTTCCATAGAAAATGCCACCAAAGCCATGACATCACTATTATTCTTGGTCTTCAAGCATAGCTCCACTATATAACTTATTTCACTTCAACTTTACTTGTCAAAATATCACAAATTAAAATCATATACACTACAACTACTGATCAATATGCAGAAAATTGAGCTTCTTTTCATCCCTTCTCCCGGCGCCGGTCACATTCTGCCCGCCATGGAAACCGCAAAGCTCCTAATCAACCGAGACGAACGTCTTTCCATAACAATCCTCATCATAAAATTACCTCTCGATACAAATCTCGACAGCTTCTCCAAATCCCTCCAATCCAATCCAAATCCTCGTATAAATTTCATCGAACTCGGGTATGACGAGTCCAAGAACGGTGTCATTTCTCCCAACACTTTCCTCTCTTCACTCATTGAAAGCCACAAGCCAAAAGTCAAGGAAATAGCCACCGAGATCAACGAGTCCGAGTCAACGCAGCTGGCGGGGTTTGTCGTAGACATGTTTTTTGTTTCAATGATGGATGTAGCTAATGAGATTGGTGTGCCGTCTTATTTGTACTTCACTAGTGGAGCTGGCATGCTTGGTCTCATGTTCCACCTGCAGGAGCTTGCACATGATCACAACCAGGATATTACTGAGTACAAGGACTCGGATGCTGAGTTGGTTGTACCGAGTTTTGTCAACTCGGTTCCTGCTAAGGTGTTACCTTCTGTGGTATTGGATAAAGAAGGGGGGTGTGATGTTTTTCTAAATCTTGCTCGTAGGTATAGAGAGACAAAGGGTATTATCGTCAATACGTTCTTCGAGCTCCAACCCTATGCAATCGAGTCTTTACGCAACAATGAAAAGATCCCACCGATATATCCGGTGGGACCCATGTTGAAGCTCAAGAGCGATAAGAACGACCAGGCGGAATCCATCTTAAAGTGGCTCGATGACCAGCCGGAATCATCGGTTGTGTTCCTGTGTTTTGGGAGCATGGGAAGCTTTGATGAAGACCAGATTAAAGAGATAGCCCATGCACTTGAAAATAGTGGCTGCAGGTTTCTCTGGTCATTACGCCGGGCCCCACCAAAGGGAAAATAGCCGCCCCAAGTGACTTCTCCGATCCCTCGGAAGTACTCCCGGAGGGGTTTCTTGAAAGAACGGCCATGGTCGGGAAAGTGATCGGGTGGGCCCCACAGATAGAAGTTCTGTCACATCCGTCAGTGGGAGGGTTTGTGTCGCACTGCGGGTGGAATTCGACGTTGGAGAGCGTGTGGTGTGGGGTCCCGATGGCAACGTGGCCGGTTTACGCGGAGCAGCAGTTGAATGCGTTTGAGTTGGTGGTGGAGTTGGGAATGGCGGTGGAGATAAAGATGGACTACCGTAAGGATTGGAAAAAGGAGGCTGAAATGGTTGTTACGGTTACGGCGGAGGAAATAGAGAATGGGATAAGGAAACTGATGGAGGAGAGTAAGGGTAATATTGGAATAAGGAAGAAAGTAAAAGAGGCAAGTGAGAAAAGTAGGATTGCCTTGACTCAGGGTGACTCTTCTTATGCCTCTATTGGACAACTTATTCAGGACATTATCAACACTATCAAATGAAGTTTAAAATGACCACTAGTATATCTTTCAGGATATACATACCCCTTTTATGTGGTTACAAATTTCACATTTATTACTGCCTTCGAATCAAAATTAAATAATAGTTCAATGTAACTTCACAAATATTTTAATGATACATTACAAGTTATGAAAATTTAGTACTTAATTCAAACTTTTTGGAACAAACATATAAAGACGAAATGAAACTATCTTTAAAAAAAAAAAAAAAAAAAGAGAGAAATAGTTGGTTAGCTAAATTTGGTTTTTTTTTTTTTTTTTTTTTTGAAACCGAAAGAACAAATTTATTAATAATAACAAATGTTTAGAAATCGACTATCCACAAACGTTGAAAGTTCGATCCAAACAGTGGGGCTCGCGATTACAAACGCTGCCCTAAAAATTATATTCGCCGACATACTGACAATTTGACTTGTTAACTGTAAAGGAAAATGATTTGTCCAAATAAGCACATCCTTACAACATACTTGTAATAAAATCTGACTTTGAAAGATTTCACCCTGCGCAACTTCGGATTGCATGAACATCATGATGAAATATTGCGTCTCCAGCCCTCTTCCGCTCATTCAAGACAGATTCAGTCATTCCGATAATCATAAAAACAACAAACAACAAAGCAATAAAACAAACAAACATGACTCTCACAGAGGAGAGAAAACAAAAGCTTTCACAGAAGAGAGAAAACAAAGGCTCTCACGAGGAGAGAAAACAATGATCTCTCAACGAAGGAGGGAGATTTATTATACAATAAAAGAGAAAATTTCAACAATACAATTATTTATAATCTCAAAAATTGATATTATAAACAATTGTGTTGTGGAACAATCAAATTACCAAAGAAAAGAAGAACAAACCTAATTAAACCAATCTCATACGTTCATTTGACTGGCTTGGTTTGCCGACAAGCCTCAATCTATGCTTGAATTAGGCTCATTTTTAAACGGACTCAAGTCAAGCGGAGCCCAGATCTCAGTCAAATATGAATAGGTTGGATCAAACTTCAGTCCGAATTAAGTAACATTATTATTCTAACTATTTTTTTGGAGGATGACAAGTTTTACCATTATTTCTAATTGTGCTTCCTACGTTTCAAAAAGTTTGTCTCTTTTTTCAACTTAATTTTCATAGTCAACTCAATCAAAGTTTGGTTATAATCTATATAGAGTATATAATAAAAAGAAAGTGTTTTTAATGAAATTTTGTTATTTTTCATAAAATGTAGGGCAAAAATGTTAATACACAAAATAGCTTTTACAAAAAGAAGAAGAAAGAATAGCTTATTTGTCAAGTTGAATATTGAATAAGTCATATAGTTGAGGGGAAAATTTGTTATTTTAAATAACTATTGAAGTTTTCCTTTGTATATAAATATTAGTAATTTAATATTTCTTAAAACATTAATTTGATATTTTCAAAACAAAAAATAAAAATACAAAATTTCCAGTTTGAATACGTGCTACTCCCTTCGTCCCACTCGAAAAGACACAAATTTTCTTTTCGGATATCCCATTTGAAAAGCACCACCCGGAGAAACGCGTTTCTCCATAAGTTATGGAGAAACGTGTTTTTTAATATTCAGAACTACCAAATTGAATATCCAGAAACACACAATTGACTATGTCCAGAAACTATAAAATGAGTATCCAGAAACCTTCAAATGTATATCCAGAAACCATCAAATGAATATCCAGAAACATTCAAAATGAGTATCCAGAAACCATCAAAATGAATATCCAGAAAGTTTAAACTGGCAATCCAGAAATGTGTTAGGTGCATATCCATAAGTATGTGAATGTATATCCAGAAATGTGTTAGGTGCATATCCAGAAATTGCTTATTGAAGGTTTCTGGATATCCAGAAACCTTCAAATGTATATCCAGAAACCATCAAATGAATATCCAGAAACATTTTGAAGGTTTCTGGATATTCATTTTGAAGGTTTCTGGATATTAAAAAAATCCGTTTCTCCATACAGTAAGGAGAAACGCGTTTCTCCTTAAATTTTACGCCCAATTAATCCTAACCCTACCCATTACACTAATTAACCCAGCCCAATTATTTAAGTTAACCCATCCCAATTACTTACCCTAAACACCCACCCCACTAACAAAACCCTACCCTCATCTATCCTCTCTCTCTCTCTCTCTTCCCCTTTATTATCATCATCGCCGTCTCACTCATCCAGGAAACCTAAATCGCCATTTCTTCATCTCTCTATCATGGACTCTCCGTCACCACAAAATCCTTCTCCCATCTCCATCGATTCGTCCTTTCATTGGCAACATCCTTATCTTTCGCTTCCTCCATCCATACCTTTCACTGAATCGGAGAGTTTTGCCAACGATTATCCGTCACCGTCGCCATCGCTTGACCCATATCAGGCATATTGCTATGCCGTTTGGTCATCGGAGGCGATAGTTATGACAGATAGTGAATTACCAAATCCTCGGGACACCATTGTCGAGGAAACAAAATTGGGGGTTTCTGAAGAGGTAAAGACGGAAGAAGATAGATGTAACGACCCTGACCCTAGGCACCAATTTCAGTATTTTATTATATGCTTTTAAAAATTTATGTTAACTTTATGTGTTCATTTATGTCTTTAATTTCTTATTTTGAGACAAGATGGTTGAGAAATAATTTGAGGATCTTAGGAATTACTAGAGAAAGTAAATAAAGCATCTTAAAGGAAAATAAAAATAGAAAATAAATAAAGGGTATGATGAAATTAAAATGTGTGGAATAATGAATTAGAAATGAGGGTTTAAATTAAATGTGGGAAGTCTTTATTTATTAAAGGAGTCAACTTATTTTAAAATGGGTAAGCTTTGAATTATTTAGAAGAGGGGGGCCAATTCCCTCTTCATTCCAAATCCCTCCAAGTGTCCCCTCTCCTCTCCCCATACTCCCTCCTTTGGACCGCCCCCCCCCCTTCCATCATCCTCCTCACTCTCCTTCCTCCTTCTTCATTTTTTTCTTCTTGTTCTTTCTCCAAGCCATGGAAGCTCTCAAACCCTTTTCTTGAAGCTAAGCCATTCTTCATCAAATTCAAGTCTAAGGGTAGTTTTGGAGTTGGATCATCTAGGAGAATCCATCAAGTGAGAAAGATCAACCTTCCACATTAAAATCCTCAGGTGAGTTATTATGACTTCCCTTCAAATAAATGTTCATGGAATATTTGATATTATTAATGTTATTATAAATGTTGTTTGAAATGTTAGGACATATTCTTGGAGTAAAGAAATTGTTTAATGATCTAGATGTAAGAATGATATTCATGGATGTTGTTAAAGGATGTGGTATTTTTAAATAAGGTTATTTGAGTAAGTTGGGTTAATTAAGGATGAATTGATTTTATTATGAAATGGGGGGTTAAAGTTGGAAGAATAAGGATATAAAGAAAATAAAAGGTTGAGGACTTTAATGTTGATCTTGTTATATTGATGATTGTTCATGCTTTGGAAACTTTATAAGAGTTGAGTGATTTGGTAAATGAAATAGAATGAGATTAATGTTCAAGGAAGATCATTTAAAAGGGTTGAAATGGGTGAAATGGGTAGAGATAAATAATCTAAGGCTACTTGGTTTTGAGTTTACATGTTTGGAATGGGACTTGGTAAGGTTAAAGTATCTTTTGGTGTTCTTGAATTAAGCTTGGTTAGAAGGAATGGAAACCTAGGCATAAAAGGGTCAAAAATCTGAGTTTTGTGCTGGAGGGAGGCTTGGGCGGTCGCCCATGGGGGCTTGAGCGGCCGCCCATCGCCACAGAAACATCAATTGCCTTTTAGGTCCACTTGGGCGGTCGCCCAAGTGGTAAGGGCGGTCGCCCAAGACCCCAGGAAACTGAATTTTGAATCTAAACCAGAATTTGTGTAGCAACCTTGTTTGATCCCTTATAAATTATGACTCTTACTTGGTAATTTGAGCTTGAGCCTTTATAGGAGCTATGTAGTATTGTATAGTGACCTTGTAGGATGGATCGATAATACTTCCTTGCCTTACTTGAGTTCATATACATTGTTATATTGTGCATGGTGTGTTAATTAATTGTTGCACTATGATATTGGTTGAACATGAGTATATTTTACCATGTGACTATATTGTTTATCCCCTTTGTGGATTATTTGGTATTATTATATGGTATCCCGGTGTGGATTATGTGTTTATATGGATACCTTACTTGAATTTAAATTCGTTAATGGTATTATGCATAGTGTATTACATGAACTGTTGCACTATAGTATGGATGAATCATGAGTATATTTTACCATGTTGTTATATGATTATCCCTTTTTGTGGATTATAATTCAAGTAACTATTATGTGCTTGAATGCGTTCGGGTGGGTATGATGGAAGTCAATCAATTATTGATTTGTTCTATAAGTGATTGAAGGTCCATCATCTGACCCTCCCCTCCTCTGTGGCCACAGAGTGAGGGCCGCTGGCTTGTATTGAGCATGAAGAAGCCTTTACTGAGACTGCTTTGCGATTGGTGTATGCGGGGAATATATTATTTTTGGATACTCTATTATAGGTATCTTTTCTTATATGGATCTACGGGGTATGAGTCCTATAAAGAGGTGAATGTGCTGGAGGCAATTCACCAAAGAGTGGAGTTTTACTCCCACGTTGTACGACTTATTGTTCAGACGGGAAAAAGGTAAAATGAGGTAACGTAATGTGTTTACCGCTTTCATAATGTGTTATGTGCTACCATGCTATGTGTTGCATCTTGTTTGGCATCTTGCTGCATTCATAATAGCTCATTGAGATTTATTCTCACCCCTCTCCCTTTACTGTTTTTAGATCCTGAGACAGGTGGACCAGCCAAGTAAGGGCGGTGAGGAGTTTGGAAGTTATATTGTGGGAATTGTCAGGGTATGATTAGGTTGGTATAGAAAGTGTACGTTGGTATAATTCATTTGTGGAATTGTATTTATAAATCTTTACTTTATGTTATAACCGAGGCCTTTTGTAATTAAAACCGTTTCTTACTTTCTAAGTTAGTCAATTATTTCTCCATTGTGAAAAGGTGTAGATTTATTTTAAATGGTTATAATAATTGTACTCAATTTTGAAAGTTAAATAAAAGTTTTAAAAGTTTAGGATAATTGGGGTTAGTTTGAGGACGCTCCAGCTCGGGACACGTGTAGGTTCCGGGTCGGGGTCCTCACAGTTGGTATCAAAGCTCGGTTAGAGTTCTCGGGTAGAGTCTAGCTGAGTGAGAGTGTGTGATAACTGACGTCGAGGGTTTAATGCAGGAAATTGTTATATGACAGAAAAGGATAATGACCAACCAAAGGAATCAAGGAAAGGTGAGTTATTGAAAAGATAGATTTCCCCACCATCATTTGAGGTAATTTACCTGTCTCAGGAGTTAGGGTTCATACTTTTATAAATCCCTGTTCATTCGTTCTCATGTGGCATTACATTTCATCTTTTATTTGCATAATTGGCCTAAAAGTTGCCTTATGTGTTGGAGGTTCTATTCCTACGGGAGAGTACCCTGAATCATTATTGTTTATCATGGTGATTATGATTTGGGAGGACTGTCGCAAGAAGCGAGTCTCCTTATTTATGTTTGATTTGCCTCCGTGGGTGGTAGAGGCGGATGAGTCATTATTGCTATTTTATCATATATGCATAAATGTCGAAAGTATGGCCTAAGGAATTTGAAGGTTATTTGAGTTGTGTGTTATCTTGATTCAAAAGAACCTTGAGTTCTCTCATGTACGGTGGTAAATGAATTGGTGAACTCTTAGTTTAGAGTTGGTCTATGGCCTAATTAAGAGTGGTTTATGGTTGTATAATTTGCGTGAGTATTTATACATTGGTATCTCGTGGTGAAGACTAGATATATGAAGACTAGTATTGAAAGTGATAGTCTAAGTGAGATTATATGAGTTATAAATTATCGCGAGTAAGAGATCTTATGGAACTAATATATCTTTGCCTTAGGTGCTATAAGTATTCTCTAAGGAGAGGTTGATTGAATTCTTGCTACTAAATTGAATAGGAAATCAGATATTTTTGTAAGTAATATCACCCTATAAGTTGACTAAGTGGTGTTTTTCAAGTGAGTTTCAAAAATGGGTTTTCATCAGGTATCATACCAGGGTATTGAAGCTGAGTGGATATAAGTCACTATTTCGGTATTCGGATTCCTAGATAGAGTATACAAATTGGGATGATGGAATCGATGATTCAACTTAAGAAATTAATTAATAAAGATGATAACTAGCTTAGCGATTCTCAGTAAGGATAAATTGTTACTGTATTTAGAAAAGATGATACTTGGTGGTTATTCATAGATTAGAGAGATCTCAAATAGGTAACTGTGAAGAATAAGTATTCGTTATCCCTTGTTGATGATTTGTATGACTGATTTTAGAAACTAGTAGGATTGCCAAATGGTTATTAGTTGAAATTTTCGGAGTGTTACGATTGTAGAGAATAATTGTTGTAAGGATGTACTTAAGACAACATTTGTATCTAGTATGACCGTTTTGGTCTGGGGTGGTGTGTTGGTTATGGAGAAGTAAATAGGGTAAATATGAAGAAGTGTAATAGATGTAGTTATTGGTGACTTATAGGATCAACTTCAGGAATTGATAATATATGTATCTGGATTGTTTTGAGAGACGATTATCATTAGTTGAGTAAATAAAATGAGGATGATTTCACCCTATAGGTCGACTTAGTTGCGTGACTCATATGAGGAATTAGTGTGGTGTTCGGTAGGTATTGGCGTTATGTGAATTTTGAGTTGTTGATGGTTATCGAGAGGTAAGTTCGTTACAGTACTATTAAGGTGTAATCGCAATTTGAGGATGATTTACCTAGTTTATAATCTTAATGATTGTTTTAAGTGTTATTTATCGGGATAGTATTAGTATCGCAAGATTTTGTTTTCTTATAAAGAATTTAACTAAGTATAAATATTATGAGTGGTGGCTATACTATAAATAGAGGTCGAACAAGAATATTATGTTAAAAATTGTTTTAAATATGTTTTAGAACTTGGGATTTTATATTGGACCTCTGTGTGAGTATTTGTGCTTTTCGGGGATAGTTTGATTTAATAAGGTCAATGAACAGTTTTTGTGTGCATTAAAATCTGTGAGTAATTTAATTATCTACCACTGGTATGGGACGGTTGTAGATAATTAGATCGCTCGAGTTATTTTGTTAACGTTTTGATCTTTTAAAAATTTCTTAAAGATTTTGAGTGGGTTAGTTAATTAAAACTGGTATGGGACAGTTTTAAATAAATAAACCATTCGAGTCTCACTAGATCTCTTTTTGTCTATCCTTTGGTATCCTAAAGATGTAATTTGTGCGTAAGCTCGTAGGAAGGCAACTTATTTTCCCTATAGTGATTAATTGTATTAAAAGTAGTGATCCGAGAAATAATTGATAAATTGTGGAGTTATTAATGTGGAAGTCGCTGTAGACTTGGTTTTTGTATTGGAGTTGGATCGGCTCCGTTGTGGGCGGCCAACCTTTTGAGTTGAATAATTATCTGTCACTGGACCTGAACATAATTGGAACTTTGAATGGTGATAATAGAATGTTGAAGTTAGAAGATTTATTAAAATACTTAGAGTTCTAGGTTGAACTTAAGAGTATTAAAACGATGGGTTTTGTGATTGAGTTACCTTGGAAGTAAAAAGGAGTAGGTTGTTTATTTATAGAAGGTTGATTGTATTTTCTACTCATTGTATATGTTTATAGTGATGCAGTTCTTTGATCAAGTCCTCATTTATGTTAGGGGATCGTTTAGTGGTATAAACCCCATAGTATTAAATGGATTGGATAGACATCAATTGGGAAGGATCATTTTAGAATGTATGGATGCTATTAAGTTTGACCTTGCAAAAAAATTTGAGGGATAATTACGTATTGTTGAGGTTATGCTACGGGCAGGTACAATGGAAGTTAGTGGTCAATAGGACTTATGGTTCCCGAAGGTTGAGTGCGTATAATAGCAGTTATCCTTCTAGCATTTAGACAAAACCTTATGAGGTGTGGTTCGGGAAGAAAATATCGATCTCTAAATTGTTGGGGTGATTTGACTCATAGACTGACTTGGAGCAGCTTATAGATTATTAAAGTTTTAAATACAATATTGTAATGTATTGGGTGAGATAAGTTGTAATACTTTCATTTATTTATATTGTTATTGAGGTCGTGAAAATTCGGGTTAAGTAATAAGTGTAAGGTATTCTTGGAATATTAAGTTGTAGTATCATATCATTCATGGAATTAGAATCTTGGGGAAGAAATCACAACATTGAAGAGACTAATTGAGAATTGAAGTCTGAGGTATACTTGTAACCGAGGCGAGTTGATCAGTTAGGTAAGTGATAGTCAAATTCGGGACGAATTTTCTTTAAGGGGGAGTGAGTGTAACGACCCTGACCCTAGGCACCAATTTCAGTATTTTATTATATGCTTTTAAAAATTTATGTTAACTTTATGTGTTCATTTATGTCTTTAATTTCTTATTTTGAGACAAGATGGTTGAGAAATAATTTGAGGATCTTAGGAATTACTAGAGAAAGTAAATAAAGCATCTTAAAGGAAAATAAAAATAGAAAATAAATAAAGGGTATGATGAAGTTAAAATGTGTGGAATAATGAATTAGAAATGAGGGTTTAAATTAAATGTGGGAAGTCTTTATTTATTAAAGGAGTCAACTTATTTTAAAATGGGTAAGCTTTGAATTATTTAGAAGAGGGGGGCCAATTCCCTCTTCATTCCAAATCCCTCCAAGTGTCCCCTCTCCTCTCCCCATACTCCCTCCTTTGGACCGGCCCCCCCCCCTTCCATCATCCTCCTCACTCTCCTTCCTCCTTCTTCATTTTTTTCTTCTTGTTCTTTCTCCAAGCCATGGAAGCTCTCAAACCCTTTTCTTGAAGCTAAGCCATTCTTCATCAAATTCAAGTCTAAGGGTAGTTTAGGAGTTGGATCATCTAGGAGAATCCATCAAGTGAGAAAGATCAACCTTCCACATTAAAATCCTCAGGTGAGTTATTATGACTTCCCTTCAAATAAATGTTCATGGAATATTTGATATTATTAATGTTATTATAAATGTTGTTTGAAATGTTAGGACATATTCTTGGAGTAAAGAAATTGTTTAATGATCTAGATGTAAGAATGATATTCATGGATGTTGTTAAAGGATGTGGTATTTTTAAATAAGGTTATTTGAGTAAGTTGGGTTAATTAAGGATGAATTGATTTTATTATGAAATGGGGGTTAAAGTTGGAAGAATAAGGATATAAAGAAAATAAAAGGTTGAGGACTTTAATGTTGATCTTGTTATATTGATGATTGTTCATGCTTTGGAAACTTTATAAGAGTTGAGTGATTTGGTAAATGAAATAGAATGAGATTAATGTTCAAGGAAGATCATTTAAAAGGATTGAAATGGGTGAAATGGGTAGAGATAAATAATCTAAGGCTACTTGGTTTTGAGTTTACATGTTTGGAATGGGACTTGGTAAGGTTAAAGTATCTTTTGGTGTTCTTGAATTAAGCTTGGTTAGAAGGAATGGAAACCTAGGCATAAAAGGGTCAAAAATCTGAGTTTTGTGCTGGAGGGAGGCTTGGGCGGTCGCCCATGGGGGCTTGAGCGGCCGCCCATCGCCACAGAAACATCAATTGCCTTTTAGGTCCACTTGGGCGGTCGCCCAGTGGTAGGCGATCGCCCAAGACCCCAGGAAGCTGAATTTTGAATCTAAACCGAATTTGTGTAGCAACCTTGTTTGGTCCCTTATAAATTATGACTCTCACTTGGTAATTTGAGCTTGAGCCTTTATAGGAGCTATGTAGTATTGTATAGTGACCTTGTAGGATGGATCGATAATACTTCCTTGCCTTACTTGAGTTCATGCTATACATTGTTATATTGTGCATGGTGTGTTAATTAATTGTTGCGCTATGATATTGGTTGAACATGAGTATATTTTACCATGTGACTATATTGTTTATCCCCTTTGTGGATTATTTGGTATTATTATATGGTATCCGGTGTGGATTATGTGTTTATATGGATACCTTACTTGAATTTAAATTCGTTAATGGTATTATGCATAGTGTATTACATGAACTGTTGCACTATAGTATGGATGAATCATGAGTATATTTTACCATGTTGTTATATGATTATCCCTTTTGTGGATTATAATTCAAGTAACTATTATGTGCTTGAATCCGTTCGGGTGGTTATGATGGAAGTCAATCAATTATTGATTTGTTCTATAAGTGATTGAAGGTCCATCATACCGGTGACCCTCCCCTCCTCTGTGGCCACGAGTGGGGGCATGCTAGCGGCGTATTGAGCATGAAGAAGCCTTTACACTGCTTTGCGATTGGTGTACGGGAATATATTATTTTTGGATACTCTATTATAGGTATCTTTTCTTATATGGATCTACGGGGTATGAGTCCTATAAGAGGTGAATGTCTTTGGAGGCAATTCACCAAAGAGTGGAGTTTTACTCCCACGTTGTACGACTTATTGTTCAGACGGGAAAAAGGTAAAATGAGGTAACGTAATGTGTTTACCGCTTTCATAATGTGTTATGTGCTACCATGCTATGTGTTGCATCTTGTTTGGCATCTTCTTTGCATTCATAATAGCTCATTGAGATTTATTCTCACCCCTCTCCCTTCTTGTTTTTAGATCCCGAGACGGGTGGACCGGCCCAAGTAAGGGCGGTGAGGAGTTTGGAAGTTATATTGTGGGAATTGTCAGGGTATGATTAGGTTGGTATAGGAAGTGTACGTTGGTATAATTCATTTGTGGAATTGTATTTATAAATCTTTACTTTATGTTATAACCGAGGCCTTTTGTAATTAAAACCGTTTCTTACTTTCTAAGTTAGTCAATTATTTCTCCATTGTGAAAAGGTGTAGATTTATTTTAAATGGTTATAATAATTGTACTCAATTTTGAAAGTTAAATAAAAGTTTTAAAAGTTTAGGATAATTGGGGTTAGTTTGAGGACGCTCCAGCTCGGGACACGTGTAGGTTCCGGGTCGGGGTCCTCACAATAGATGTGCTTCCCCGTTTTATTATTTGGCTTTCGTGAATGAGTACAAGGAGCAGATGGAAGAACTTGCTGCTTCCAGTTATAAAATAGATGAGCCAAACCCTGAATCATAGATGTCAAAGAAAGTTGTTAACCATCATTAAATGAGTTAATGGAATTGTACCTTCGTTGGTTGCTTGTCACCGATCTAGACCCTCCAAAAGCTTGTTCGAAACTCAAGACATTGGAAATAACTTGAGGTTATGTTTTCCATCCAATTTTACTTGTTTTTCTATGAATTTCTTAATATGAAGTTGGGATTTGTGATTGAGTGATTATGCGAAATGATAAAATGTCCCTTTATAAATCTATGTGATGTTATTATCTTAGTTTGTCGTGCTTTGTTCAATTTGGTGTGTTTTATGATGATGAAATATGATATTTTAATTCAACTTGATTTTACTAATTGGTCCAATTTGATAAATAAGAAAACATTTTGCCTTGGTCTTGGTGTTTTCTATGATGATGAAATCTGAGATTTTGATGATACTTGATTTTACTACTTGGTCCAATTTGTTAAATAAGAACATACTCTGCCTTGGTTTTGATGTGTTCTATGATGATGAAATCTGAGATTTTGATGCTAATTGAATTGACTACTTGGTTTAATTTGATAAATAAGAACGTATTTTGCCTTGGTTTTGGTGTGGTTTTGAAGAGGTGAAATGATTTTTGGAATTGCTAAATAATAAGAGTTTTTTGGTACAAAATACTAAGTATAGGATGAACTTTCCTTAATATGAAAGCACTGAGACTTTACAATCAAAAGATAGTGATAACACTAGCTAAATGGGACCCAAATGTTAAAGCAGCTTCATTGATTTTGTAGACAGTTCAGCGATGGTACCCAAATGTTAAAGCAACTTCATTGATTTTGCCCTTCGGAAGCTTTCCACCTTCTAAAGCTTCTATCAACATTTGAGCCAAGAAATTTCTTTCCTCAGATGACATGTTGGATTTGTGATTTGACAATTGCATTTTTGTAAGTACCCAAATCCAAATTGTTATAATCCGTTAACTCACACTTTCCAAAGTTAACGAGACTTTTTTGCCCTGATCATTCATAATTTAAAGTGTATTAAGAACACATTCGAATATGTGAAAATATCACTTTTCCAAAAATACGCAATTTCCGAGACTTTTCGGGACTGTTTCGACATTTATTCGGACACTTATTTAAAAAAAGTCAAAACACGGCTCAACGGAGCCAAAAGCCCTTTCTTAATAACTAAGCAGGACACGTGTCACACATGCACAAGGCCCTAGGTCAAATCAATTAAATCCAAGGTCTGAAAAGACCAAAATACCCTCAAACTGAAGGACTGGCCGGCCGACCTGTTTTTACTGGATCGACCATCAGTCCCACCATATTTTCAAATATCCAAAAATCCCTCAAACTTGAAGGACTAGCCGGCCGGCCTGTTTTGCACCTTGAAATTTCCAGTAAATAGCAGCCTCCTCTTTCAGATTTGAGGACACTTTTTCTTACCTCAAACCCCCCTTCAACATTCCAGCCCCTTCTCAGCCCCAAAACCCTCCCGAAATGCGGCCGAATTGAAACAACTCGAGTGCGAACAAGAGTTAACTAGGGGAGGTTCTGCCTACGTGAGAGAAGAATTTCTCTCATCTTTAAACACCTTTGAAACACGTACCCTAGGAAGATAGATTCGAAACCTAGCCATTGGTAAACTCTTATTCTCAAATATTCCATTTCATCTCTTTTTACGCATTTTACGCTACTTCTGATCCGATCAAAATCTTCAAAATGTAGACACTACGTTGTCTGCGGGTCTTGAAGTGATCCTCTCTTTATCACTTTTCTCTTTCAAAGAGAGTGATTTAGAGATAAAACGGAGATCTTGACCCATTTTTATAAACTTTATCTATTATGTCATTTACCGTCCGAACCGTTTGGTTCGTTGATCGTCATTTCTATCATCCGAATCGTTTGGTTCGTTGATCATCATTTCTACCGCTCGAATCATTTGATTTGTTGATTGCCATTTCAAAAACGCTCTCTACCGTTCGAACCGTTTGGTTTGTTGATACCGTCCTTTCAATATTGTCATTTACCGTCCAAACCGTTTGGTTTGTTGATCGTATTTACCTTTAACATCTGAGTCAAGAAATTAACTTGTTGATCGTCATTTCAATACTGTCATTCACTTTAAAGGCCTTTTCCTTTATTGTCGATTTCCTCAAAAAAGGGTAATGTTATAATGCCCGGTTCAAAATCAAACTCTTTTCCTTTACTATCATTTTCCTCAAAAAAGGGTAACGTTATAATGCCCGAATCATTTCAAAACCTGCCCTTCAAACTTCCTTTCAAATCCAAAGTTTGTCATTCAAACTTCCTTTCAATCCAAAGTTTGCCATTCAAACTCATTTTCAACTAACACAAACACACACACGCACAATTTTTGAGAACGGTAGAAAGACTCGTCAATATGAGGCATTTCGGGTGATTTCAAATTTTCCTCTTCCCGAGGCGTAACTTGACCTCCGAACCTAACAATCTCTGTTCAAAAGCCTTTTCCTAAGTTTTGACTCCTATTAAAAAACGCTCCTTGTTTCAAAAGCCTTTTTCAAAGTTTTGGCTCATAACCAAAATGACGTGGCGACTCCTCTTTTCCCTGCGAAATTTAAACCGCTAGCCGCCCTCATGATCCTGATAATTTCAGTTGGCGACCCCGGTGGGGAATTAACATATTTTTTCATAACTACCCTCGTTTAAAAAAAAACATTTTTGTGGGTCAAACTTTCGTTTACCCTTCCTCGTTTTCGTGCGTGTGTGTTTTCTTATCATTTTGTGTTATTGTTTTTTCTTTCCAAAAAGGAAACTTTAAACAGCTCTGATTTTCAAAACATTCAAATGTTTTAAAAAAAGTGTTGCTTTTCATCTCTTTGGAAATCATAGCATGTTCGTGCATGGTTGTTCAATGAATTGTTTTTCGTGCAATATTTTTAACTACTCATAAATGCTTTAAAACACATTCTGAAAAATTCTGTTTTTACTCAGAAAATGAATTTAGTGACCGCACACTACTGGCACTCTTATCCTGTACACTGCATACTACAACCCTTAACCCGGGGTGACCGTTTAGCTGCAACTTGATTGGCCTTCCTATGCCTCTCTCGTGCACACGGGGTCATCCCAAACAGCCCATCCTAGCCCGCGCAACCATGCACTCTTTGTGTCACACTTCGTCCAAGACCTTGGTTGGTTTTTGGCTTAGTTCGTGTCATAAAGCCTAAGTGTATGTTTTTTACGCTGATCTCCCTCACAAGTCAAAACTTAAAAGTTGAGATCGAAGTGAAATTACCCGATCCGTGTGCGCGGGCCGGACATCTCGCATTCGTCGGGAGGTGTCGCTGCGTTTGGAGGAGTCGCCACGCCGTTTTGATATAGCCCAAAACATTGAGAAAAGACTTTGTTTAAAAGGTTATTGTGTGATTGAATGAACGCTTGCCAAAAAATGAAATTTTAGGAGTCGCCACACCGTTTTTAAGGAAACATTGAAAACCTTTGAAAAGAGAATTTGGGTTCGGGGGTCAGGTTACGTGTTGGGAAGAACCGAGAGTTTACCCAACACGCCTCGTTCGTAAACGAGTCTTTCTATGTTCAACATCAAAATCATTCATAAGTGTGTGCAAATTGTGTGAGACAAAATATGTATAAAATGCATATTAATGCTTTGCTTTATTGATCAACGGAGGAATTACAACTTGTGAGCCAGTTACTCCGGGAGGCCACGTCCCAAATTACAATGAAATAAACAACTTACAACTGAAATGGACCAGCTGCAAAATGGTTACATGTGTCACGTGACACAGGACCTGGGATGGTCAAGTGTGTCGCGTGACACAACAAACCCATTTGCAGAGATTTCACAAAGCTGGATTACAAAGGGAGACAATAACAACATCCAATTACATCATAAATGGATCAAATAGATCACCGAAGTCAGGGTTTAACACTCAAGAGGGTATGTATATGATTGATCCATACTCATCTCAAGTGACTAAACCAAACATATCAACATCATTCGGAATCACAGATTGAACATGGATACCAAAATATGATCAACGACTAACAACAACAAACTGCCCAGCCATGAGGTAACAGAGATCCACACTCTACGTGAAGTATTCAAACACAACGCATAACATAAACGGTCAAAGTGCATTATCATGAGAATAAATATAACGTTCAGAGACCAAAACGAAACATGTTCAACCAAGTCCGAAATCAAACAGCAAGTCCATCAGAGCAGTCAAAATAGATGGTGAAAACAAAGAGAGAGAACGGGAATTAGAACATTACCCTTGTAGTGTCCACACTCTCTAAACCACGTCGGTATAGGGAGTCTTCTAATCAGCTTTGGAATCGGATTTAGATCTCAGATTGAAGTAGCCGTGAAGCTTCAAGTGTCTGTGTGTGAGTGCGTATTGAATGGAGATAGAGGTTTAGGACGTGATTTTGAAGGAGAAATGCTAGGGACTGGAAATGGCCGGAGCTAGTAGGTGCGGTGACCAGAACTCGTTGGAGAAGCAGTGGTGGTGAACGGTTTAGGATCTGAAACAGGGGAGACGGCGTTGGCTATTTTGGGGAGAATTGAGAGGAACGGTGGAAGCGGTTTAGAGAGGGAGTAAGGTCGTAGCCGTGTTAGTACCCGACCTGAAAATACCCCTGATAAGCATTAAGGAACCTCTGAGGACCTCTCAGTCATTTATGAGTTTCAATAGGCTCAAGTAATATTTCCCCGAAAGCCCTTATTTGTAGTTTTAGAATCCCGATAGACCAAATGTCAGCTAAAACTTCCGAAGGCCATAACTTTCTCATACGAACTCCGTTTTGGGCCCACTGCATATCAAATCGAACGGGAGAATGTGACTGACAAGAAGAAAGGGTCGATCGACCCTTTCCATAAACTCCGCCTTTTAAAAAAAGGGGTCGAACGACCCTTTCCAGCCGCCTTTTAAAGAAGGGTCGAACGACCCTTTCTCCTTTCCCACATCACTTTCGCAGCTTTTCCTCCCCAATTCCTTTCACTATATAAACCCCACTCCGCCTCACACTTTGAACACAGAATCATTCTACGGAAAACTCAAGACCAAACTTGAAACTTCCTCCATAGAAAACTTGAGACTAAACTCGAGTTTTCTAAGTCTAAATATTTTCTCAAGAACGTTCTTCGAATCTTCATAGATTCAATCCAAAAGCCTTGCCATCATTAGGTAAGTCTTGTTTATTTTTCTCGTCTTTATTATTATTATGCTAGATTTATTATTTGCATGCTTAGTATATTTTAATTATTTTATTTCTTGCCTATGTCATATATGCTAGATTTAGGGTTGTTTTAATATATTTATGCATAGCCGAGGATGGTCTAGGGTTTGCACTCAAGCCCTTACTAGACCTAGGAACTACTTTCTCTCCCTTTCCTTTAGTAATAATTATTCCCATGATCAACAATTCTCCAATAATGAACGTTGATTAGTACACCTTTCAAGGGTCTAATCAAAGGGTCCTAGGATGTGATCATCAAAACCATTTTTTTTCTCTCCCCTCCTCCTTATGCATGATCCCGCTCCTCCTATCTATTCCTGTAAACACCACACACAACCAACACCCCATATGCTAGAAAGACCGATCCGTCGGGCAATAGGAGTGATAGCGTTTCTTCTTCTGTTGTAACTTGACCCCCGAATCCAATTACATATTTAGCCTTTTTTCAATGCTTTGGGCTATATCAAAGCAGCGTGGCGACTCTCATAGAATTAAACTAATATTTTTAATATGGTTTAAATCGAGTGTCACTTAATGAATATCCCATTTCGGTCCGACTTCCATGATTATTTATTTTAAACCTCCGAATGCGCGTTGCATCGGGACGGGGTATTCACAGTGGCGACTCCGCTGGGGACTGTTTTGAACTTTTTTCAAACTTAGTGGGTCAGACTTTCGTTTTCCTTTATGGTGTTGTATTTTGCTTTCTTATTTTTACTGTTCTTAACTGTTGCATTGCATGCATGCATCTCCTAAAATAAAAAAATCTTTCTCTTTTTTTCTCTTAAAAAGAATTAGACTTTTTTGCCTCACACTACCACTAAAGTCCGTGTCACACTGCACAGACACCCTTAACCCATCGGAGAAGCCAAAGTGCGGGAAGTGTGGTGATCATGTCGCCTCCCTTCCGAGTCTCACTTGGTCATCCACTCATTAGTGCGCTTCGGCTGCACGGTGGGAGCCTGAAACCTAACCCTTGTGTCGCCCACTTTGTTAGGAGTACACTCCCTGTGACCGGTTGGTTTGACTAGCTTTTTCATATAGACAATTAATAAGGTCTTTATGATAAGTCACTACGAATCAGTGATAAGTCAAGATCTATAGAGAGAAAAGAGCACTAAAAAATTGATTTCCTTTTAAAGGACGTGCCATGTAAGGTTGAGTGCTTGTTAAAAGATCTTGTCTTATCATAGGTCTGTAGTACTTCCCATAAATATCATCTTAAATGTCTATATGAGACGGTTAGTCGTTAGGATCCACCACTTTAGGACCTTTAGTTAGTTGCGAAAAAGGGGTATCCCTTCCAACCAAGAGTAGGTTTTATAAAAAATAGAGGGTTTTTTTTGTAAATAAAATGCTTAACTATCCCTCATTTCTAGGACCCTCCGAGGTCCACTCCTCATTTCTAGGACCCTCCGAGGTCCACTCCTCATTTCCAGGACCCCTCGAGGTCCACTCCTCATTTCTAGGACCCTGGGGTCCACTCCTCATTTCTAGGACCCTCAGGGTCCACTCCTCATTTCTAGGACCCTCAGGGTCCACTCCTCATTTCTAGGACCCTCCGAGGTCCACTCCTCATTTCTAGGACCCTCCGAGGTCCACTCCTCATTTCTAGGACCCTCCGAGGTCCACTCCTCATTCCTAGGACCCTCCGAGGTCCACTTCTCATTTCTAGGACCCTCAGGGTCCACTCCTCATTTCTAGGACCCTCAGGGTCCACTCCTCATTTCTAGGACCCTCAGGGTCCACTCCTCATTTCTAGGACCCTCAGGGTCCACTCCTCATTTCTAGGACCCTCAGAGGTCCACTCCTCATTTCTAGGACCCTCAGAGGTCCACTCCTCATTTCTAGGACCCTCAGAGGTCCACTCTTCATTTCTAGGACTCTCCAGGGTTCACTCTTCATTTCTATGACCCTCGAGGTCCACTCTTTGCCTTTTGGACAAGTCGCGGCCCACATCCCTCATCCCTTGGACCATTCGAGGTCCACTTCCTCTATTATGGACTACCATAGGTCCACTCTCTCTATCTTGGACCATTTAAGGTTCACTTCTCATCTTTTGGACCCTTCTAGGTCCACTTCCTCTACTTTGGACCATTCAAGGTCCACTCCTCAATTTAGGACCCTTCGAGGTCCACTCTCTCTATCTAGGACCATTAAAGGTCCACCCTTCCACTTGGGACCCTTCGTGGTCCACCTCTCATCTCTCGGACCATCCATGGTCCACTCCTCTACCTTAGACCACCCATGGTCTACATCCTTCAAGTTAGGACCCTTCAAAGTTCTACCTCTTATCTCTTGAACCATCCACGATCTTGCTCCCTTAGTCTTAAAACCATCAATAGTTTAGATCCTTTATCTCTAGCACCCTTCGGCCAAAGACCCACCTAGATCAAACCTCTCTCGACCCACCTAGATCAAACCACCATCTAGGGCCTACCTAAGCCAATCAAGACCAATTCTCATCCAAGTCCGAGTAGCTCGTCTAGATCACCCTCACTTATATTTGACCAAGGATTGAGTCATCTTCTTCTTCCTCTTTTACATTCATCCTCTCTCTTTATCTAAACATAACCCTGGTTGTATCATCAATCAGGGCCCCCCTCGAACTACGGTGACCTGAGACTCGTACCTTAAATGGTAAGGGTTACGTAGGCAACTTCAGCCCGGTCAAACTCTCAAATTGTGGAGATCAACTATTTTCTCAAAGATGCCTTAAGATTAATTATGAGTCTAATTCAACTCATTGGTTTGACTCTGACATATGTTCTTACATAATTCTACATCATGTCTATAGAGAAAAGCATTGAAGCCCTTAAAGAAGTCTCAGACATGAAGTTGGGAGTGATCAACCTCCTCAAAGACCTGCATGAAATTGAGCAGCGCCATTTGTCTTACATTCACGAGTACTTGAGAAGAGCTCTTCCTCCTGTTCAGTTCCAGAGTCCCTACCATCCACATACTTGTGGTCCCACTTATGGTTCTACACATCAAAATTTCTCATTCAGGATGCCTGCTGTGGCCACCAACCAACGAAGGGCACCAATACCCGAGTAACCTCCAAGTTCAATCCAAAAGAAAAAGATCAACAAGGAGCATTTTGATGACTTAGGAATGCCTGTGGGTGAGTTCTTCGAAGTTCTGGTGGGAAAGAGTTTGATCAAGCCGCTCGAGAATTACAAGCCTGTTAATAAGAGAGCTAACTTGGATGCATCCAAGTTTTGCAGATACCACAAGTATGCTGGGCATACCACTGACAGATGTCTGCAATTGAAACGCTTGATTCAAAGATTGATCAATGAAGGAAAAATCCAAGGCCTTATTGATGAAGGAACCCTCGTCCTTTAAGGGAAGATTTAGATTCATTCAGTCTTGTAGGTTACAGTGTGTAAATGCTTACGTCCACTTTGGGCATTGGTATGTAATGTCCACTTTGGACTAGTTACTTCAATAATAAAAGAGTCTTTCTTTCCTTTCTCTCTAGACTTGAGACATAGTCTCACATTACTTTCAAGAAGATTGTCTTATTTATAATTATCACTTGATTACTAATCTCACTGATAAACTCACCAGCTAATAACTCATGACAAAGTAAACAATTAATAAATGCTTTGATTGGAATAAACAACTCACTGTCCCTTCCTCGTATACACCATCTCTATGCACCCTTCTCTCATACACTCTCTCCATATACTTTTCATACACTATCTCCAGACCCTTTCCTTGTACATGCCCTCTGTACTTTCTCAAGCATACACTTCCCCAAATACACTCTCCCCCATTTGACCTCCTTTCCATATGATCAAGACAAGCACAAAGACCGTTGTTGCTCATACAAAGAAAATGCAAGAGGCTGTTCTTATCCTTCACAAGTGCTACATGAATATCAACTTGGGGCTCACTAACCCCCCAATCTCGCGTCTCCTCTGATTTTCCATTTGATCGATAAGCTTTCGTTGAATATGCTCACATATCTTTCTCATGGTCCGAATATATTTTGCCTTACTTAATAAGTCGGTTAAATGAGTTTGCATTTATTTTAAATACTCTTTTGAGAATGCTATCCAGTAGCGATTGAAGCTTAAACCTCCCACCATAGGAAGACATAACCTTACCCTCACTAAATAATACCCTTTCATTTCAAGATCGACAAGTTTTGAAACCCTAAGGAAGAAGCCCATACTAGGGGCTCCCCTGACTCACAAAGGAAGTAATCACCTCCAAGCTCAAGAAAGGCGGAATAAACTCATACTAGGGGCTCCCCTCGACTCACAAAAGAAGGGACCACCTCCAAGCCCAAGAGGAAGAAGGTAAACGCATCCTAAGGCATACACTAGGGGCTATCACGAGCAAACAAATCCGAAGGCTTTTCTCGAGAAGAGGGTGTCAAAAAAAAAAACCTCCATCACTCCGAAGTGAACCTCCCATCTCAAAGTTTACGAAAATGAGACATCGAGTGAAGGTGCTATCGTGATCAAGTTACCTGCTGAAATCACAACAAACTCACGAGAAGAAGCAACAAAGATTCCCTCTTGGACAAATCGCGTAAACCAATTCCAAGTCCATCCTCTCACTTTTAGAGGATTCCATCACCACCCTTGACCTTGTCAAAATCACAGTTAACCTCACTCTTAGAGGTTCTGAAGAAGAGACAATAAGAAAATCCCTTCACCTTAGAGATCCCAAACACATCCCTCAAACCAACCTCTCAGCAAAAGGCCCAGCCGACCTCTCACTTTAAGAGGTCATGTTAAGCATCACCTAATAATCGATCGCAACCCAACCGCTACCGGATGGCATTCTCATAAAGATTATTTAAAAGAAATGCATATTCAAATTTTTGAGTCACTTGTTATCCTACGTGAGCATATTACATACTCTCTCCAAGTTTGGGAACTCGTCCTATTCTTGAAAATCGTTCATTCGACTCCTCAAACACTGTCTGCAAAAGTCTCACTGGGACTTCGCATCCGTGCCTCTCAGCGGCACTCCGGTAAAAGCAAGGAGACACGCGCCAGGGACTACTCCCCTCGGCTTGCGAGAACAAAGGAACATCGAATCTTAACTTGAAAGACAGAAAAATAGAAGGGGCTATAATCAGTCAAATTCCCACCTTTTCTTCCACCCCAATCTTTTTTCTATTTTTCATGCTTTCTCATAAAGAAGATCAATGCAGTGGCAGCCTGCACGAAAATTATCACAGAACAGTCCAGAGCAGCAAGCAACAACGGAACATCCTACTCCTTCTAAAGTCAAGCCCGATTTCACCATCAATCAATTTTCTCTCTCTTATTCCAGCTTCAAATCAAAGCAGTCATTATTTGTTTACTTATATAATTGGAATTTGATAAACCAATCAGTGAGGACCATTCTCGAGCAACCAAAATATAATTATGAATAAAACAACTCTTCAAATGTCTCGACAAGTCTTCTTTTTCTACATCATAGGAAAATAGAGCCAAACACTTTGTCTTTTGTCTGCGAGGGCTCCCATACACTTTTCCACACCTTGTGATGCTTATACTCTCCCAAAAGAGTCAAACCCAGCGAGAGTGTCATACACGGTCGGGATCCATTCCCACCTTCGAAAAATGTGCCCTGCACATATACATTTCCAAGTCTTATCCGGCCGGCGATTGACTATTGTTCGAAACGAGGGGTCGCCTCCACAAGATGACTCTGTGCTGCAGATAGGGATACATTGAATCTCTCCAAGTTTGGGGATTTTGTTAAAGGCTGTTCTCTCGGGCTCTCTTTACCGAGATTCCCTTCGGGTTTGCTTTGCATCATCGGCGGGGCTTCGCCACGGTCACCTCATCAAACATTGAGGCTCCCTCAACGGAAATGGAGTCGACTATGTGGTTCTTGAGAAAGGCCGGGGGCTCTAACAAGAATCGGGGCTCCAACGAAGTCATATCTAGCAAGAAGGGCATCCACTTGTCTTGAAGATCAGCATGTGGCAGACTCTTTGAGTTAGTCAGAAACATAATTAATCATAAGGCCTCCTTATCAAAATAACATACTTTCAAAATTCCACCCTCCTTGGCACCTTGTTTACAAAATCACTCTTTGGTCTCCACAAATTTTCAAACTCTTCAAGTCTATCAAAGACGCCTCTCTGTGACTCTCAAGATGACTCAGTCCTACCCCTTATCTATGGACATCAAACTTTATCCAATCCCCATCTTCTATCATAGAACCTACTCGGCCTCGCCTTGATTAAACCATAACCTTTACGCTCAAATTGCCTTGTTCGGACTTACCACAAATGTAAGCCACACAGCCTTAAGCCTAGATGACCCGATACCTCTCTAAACCACTAGCTTTAAGCCTAGATGACAAATACCTCTCTAAACCACAGCCTTAAGCCTAGATGACAAACACCTCTCTAAACCCTAGCCTTAAGCACTAGATGACAAAAAACCTCTCTAAAACCCTAGCCTTAAGCCTAGATGACAAATACCTCTACAACCCTAGCCTTAAGCCTAGATGACAAATACCTCTCTAAACCCTAGCCTTAAGCCTAGATGACAAATACCTCTCTAAACCACTAGCCTTAAGCCTAGATGACAAGATACCTCTCTAAACCCTAGCCTTAAGCCTAGATGATCATCCTCACCACTCTTTAAGCCTGGTTCTCTCTCGGATCAGTGGCTAAGTCCTCAGGCGGCCGCATTCTTCATCTTCATGCCTAAGTCCTTTGCGGTTCTCGTCATCAGTGGCTTTAAGTCCTCAGGCGGCCACCATTCTTCATCGATCAGAGCTAAGTCCTTTGGCGGCTACGGTTTTCTGCATCATCAAGTGGCCTAAGTCCTCCGGCGGCCACCATTCTTCATCGATGCTTGATAGCCTAAGTCCTTTGGCGGCTACGGTTTTCTGCATCATCAAGTGGCCTAAGTCCTCCGGCCCACCATTCTTCATCGATGCTTGAGTAGCCTAAGTCCTTTGGCGGCTACGGTTTTCCGCATCATCAGTGGCCTAAGTCCTCCGGCGGCCACCATCCTTCATCGATGCAGTAGCCTAAGTCCTTTGGCGTACGGTTTTCCCGCATCATCAAGTGGCCTAAGTCCTCAGGCGGCCACCATTCTTCATCGATGCTTGATAGCCTAAGTCCTTTGGCGGCTACGGTTTTCCGCATCATCAGTGGCCTAAGTCCTGCGCGGCCACCATTCTTCATCGATGCTTGATAGCCTAAGTCCTTTGGCGGCTACGGTTTTCCGCATCATCAGTGGCCTAAGTCCTCGCGCGGCCACCATTCTTCATCGATGCTTGATAGCCTAAGTCCTTTGGCGGCTACGGTTTTCTCGCATCATCAGTGGCCTAAGTCCTGGCGGCCACCATTCTTCATCGAAAGCGTAGTAGCCTAAGTCCTTTGGCGGCTATAGTTTTCCGCATCATCAAGTGGCCTAAGTCCTCGGCGGCCACCATTCTTCATCGATGCTTGATAGCCTAAGTCCTTTGGCGGCTACGGTTTTCTCGCATCATCAGTGGCTAAGTCCTGCGGCCACCATTCTTCATCGAAGCGTAGTAGCCTAAGTCCTTTGGCGGCTACATTTTCCCGCATCATCAAGTGGCCTAAGTCCTCAGTGACCGGCCGCCCATTCTTCATCGATAGTAAATAGCCTAAGTCCTTTGGCAGCTACAGTTTTCCCGCATCATCAAGTGGCCTAAGTCCTCCCGGCAGCCACCATTCTTCATCGATGCTTGTTAGCCTAAGTCCTTTGGCAGACTACGGTTTTCCCTCATCATCAGTGGCCTAAGTCCTCAGGCCGACCACCATTCTTCATCGATGCTTGATATCCTAAGTCCTTTGGCCGGCTACAGTTTCCCGCATCATCAAGTGGCCTAAGTCCTCTAGCAGCCACCATTCTTCATCGATGCTTGATAGTCTATGTTTTGGCAGCTACAATTTTCCCGCATCATCAAGTGGCCTAAGTCCTCCGGCAGCCACCATTCTTCATCAGTAAACAGTAGCCTAAGTCCTTTGGCAGCTACAGTTTTCCCGCACGATCATTGTAGCCTAAGACCCTCCGGCAGCTACAGGTAAGCACAACACAGGTGTGAAAGCATATCTTAGTCAAATTACCTTTCTAAGAACCATTAGCAAAATCTTTGGGTGACTCCCCGGACAGTCAAATCTTTGGGTGACTCCCCGGACAGTCGAATCTTTGGGTGACTCCCCGAACAGTCACATCTTTGGCTTAAGACACCACACGTCTCCCACTTCAGGGTGCTAACGCCCATTCGTTTCTCTCCCCAGCAGTTTTCTGAACTACGATTTGGCTTGATTCCTCTTGGGATACGTAGGTAGCCCGACAAGGGTTCAGCCGCTCGACCTACCTGGTCACCTTTCCATTTGCGACTCAATTAGAGTTCAAACATCAAATCCACAAGCTCATCATTCTACTCCCTGAAATTCCTTTTTTCAGGACGGATCCTATCTTAATCGTCGACCCCACTTGTCTTACAAGAAGCGTCGCCAGGGGCTACTGTTAGTGCCGACCTGAAAATACCCCTGATAGGCATTAAGGAACCTCTGAGGACCTCTCAGTCATTTATGAGTTTCAATAGGCTCAAGTAATATTTCCCCGAAAGCCCTTATTTGTAGTTTTAGAATCCCGATAGATCAAATGTCAGCTAAAACTTCCGAAGGCCATAACTTTCTCATACGAACTCCGTTTTGGGCCCACCGCATATCAAATCGAACGGGAGAATGTGACTGACAAGAAGAAAGGGTCGATCGACCCTTTCCATAAACGCCGCCTTTTAAAAAAAGGGTCGAACGACCCTTTCCAGCCGCCTTTTAAAGAAGGGTCGAACGACCCTTTCTCCTTTCCCAAATCACTTTCGCAGCTTTTCCTCCCCAATTCCTTTCACTATATAAACTCCACTCCGCCTCACACTTTGAACACAAAATCATTCTACGGAAAACTCAAGACCAAACTTGAGACTTCCTCCATAGAAAACTTGAGACTAAACTCGAGTTTTCTAAGTCTAAATATTTTCTCAAGAACGTTCTTCGAATCTTCATAGATTCAATCCAAAAGCCTTGCCATCATTAGGTAAGTCTTACGTTTATTTTTCCGTCTTTATTATTATTATGCTAGATTTATTATTTGCATGCTTAGTATATTTTAATTATTTTATTTCTTGCCTATGTCATATATGCTCGATTTAGGGTTGTTTTAATATATTTATGCATAAATGAGGATGTCAGGGTTTGCACTCAAGCCCTTAATAGACCTAGGAACTACTTTCTCTCCCTTTCCTTTAGTAATAATTATTCCCATGATCAACAATTCTCCAATAATGGACGTTGATTAGTACACCTTTCAAGGGTCTAATCAAAGGGTCCTAGGATGTGATCATCAAAACCATTTTCTTTCTCTCCCCTCCTCCTTATGCATGATCCCGCTCCTCCTATCTATTCCTGTAAACACCACACACAACCAACACCCCATATGCTAGAAAGATCGATCCGTCGGACAATAGGAATTATAGCGTTTCTTCTTCTGTTGTAACTTGACACCCGAACCCAATTGTCGTAATTAAAAGTTGTGTATATCTTTGATTAGGGCTAAACCCATTGGGCTTTACCCGTCCCCTGAACCCATGATCATGCTCAATTTATACCGTTCAAAAACAATTTGGCTTGACTCTCAAGCACAGTAGAAAAGTTGATTTTATATGATTTGATGAATGCAATAACGATTTACCATAGTAATAGAAATGGTTGTATCCATGGAGTCAAATACCAATATGAAAACCGCAAACACTAAGAACAAACAAAAATCTATGAAATCTAGCTCTAAGAATGATAATGAAAAAAATTAAAACCTAAGAAATATTTCGTAAAAAGCCAAAAGCAAAGCACCTTCGGGAATTGTGAGCCAACTGTTGATGTGTCCATGCTTGAAGATGATGCCTTGACTAACGATATTATCAAGTATGCATACTTTTGAAATCTCAACTCAATGAGTGGTTGGTAGATAATGCATTACTTTTAAATTTGAAAAAGTAGGATTCTTATTGTCGACATTCATATTTTAGTAATATAAAGATGATATTTTTTGACCAAATATGAAGAAGATATTTGTCATGATAGTAAGTTTGTTAATTTTGTATTAATTGTTTAAATGAATAAGTCATTAGATCATTTTCTTCGAAACCCTTTACATATATTATACTAGTAAAAATTCGTGTTCGAGGACACATGTATCCCTTTTATTTTTCCCATTTTTCTTTATAGCAAGTCACTATCTTACAAATGTGAAATGACAAAATCGACCAAGTTTCCGATTCCAAAATTGGCTGTGAGCGAGAAACGAAAATGAAAAGCTTTCTTGAGAAATTAAGAAGCTATGAAAAGTCTTAGTTAAAGAGCCATTTGGCGGTAATTAGGCGCCCTAGGCGTGACCTTGGCGCCTTAGCCGTGATCTAGGCGCGCCCAATGCCAAAAAAGCTGGTGTTCACAAAGGAGCCAAATGCCCCAAAATTTATACTATTTCATTTCCTAGCATGCTAAGGCATCTCAATATATAATACTCTATTTTCTAGCATTTCAATTCCTAGACGATGTGGGATTAATATCCCATTTGGTTTTCAAATGCTAAGGCCTCTCAATAAATACTATTTCATTTTCTAGCATTTCAATTCCTAAACGATGTGAGATTAATGTCCAATTTGGTTTTCAAATGCTAAGGTCTCTCAATATATAATACTCCATTTTCTAGCATTTCAATTCCTAAACGATGTGGGATTAATATCCTATTTGGTTTTCAAATGCTAAGGCCTCTCAATATATACTAAATGAAAAGCTTTCTTGAAAAATTAAGGAGCTATGAAAAGTTTTAGTTAAGGAGCCATTTGGCGATGATTAGGCGCCTTAGGCGTGACTTAGGCGCGCCCAACACCAAGAAAGCTGGTGTTCACTAAGGAGCCCCAAAATTTATACTATTCCATTTTCTAGCACTTCAATTCTTAGACGATGTGAGATTAATATACCATTTGATTTTCAAATGCTAAGGCCTCTCAATATATACTAGTCCATTTCCTAGCATTTCAATTCCTAGACGATGTGAGATTAATATCTCATTTGATTTTCAAATGCTAAGGTCTCTCAATATATACTACTCCATTTTTTAGCATTTCAATCCCTAGACAATGTGGGATTAATATCCCATTTGGTTTTCAAATGCTAAGGCGTCTTAATATATATTATTCCATTTCCTAGACGATGTAGAATTAATATCTCATTGGATTTTCAAATGCTAATGCCTCTCAGTAAATGGAAAGCTTTCTTGAGAAATTAAGGAGCTATGAAAAGTCTTACTTAAGGAGCCATTTGGCGGTGATTAGGCGTCCTAGGCGTGAACTATGCGCGCCCAACACCAAGAAAGCTGATGCTCACTAAGGAGCCAAAGGCCCCAAAATTTATACTACTCAATTTTCTAACATTTCAATTCCTAGACGATGTGGGATTAATATCACATTTGGTTTTCAAATGCTAAGGCCTCTCAATATATACTACTTCATTTTCTAATATTTCAATTTCTAGACGATGTGGGATTAATATTTCATTTGGTTTTCAAATGCTAAGGCCTCTCAATATATACTGAATGTAAAGCTTTCTTGAGAAATTAAGGAGCTATGAAAAGTCTTAGTTAAGAAGCCATTTGGCGGTAATTAGGCGCCCTAGGCGTGACCTAGGCGCGCCCAATACCAAGAAAGCTGGTGTTCACTAAGGAACCAAAGGCCCCAAAATTTATACATCAAGAAAGCTGGTGTTCACTAAGGAGTCAAAGGCCCCAAAATTTATACTACTCTATTTTCTAGCATTTCAATTCCTAGACGATGTGGGATTAATATCCCAATTGATTTTCAAATGCTAAGGCCTCTCAATATATACTACTCCATTTTCTAGCATTTTAATTTCTAGACGATGTAAGATTGATATTCCTCAGATTTTTTTCAAATTTTATTTCAGGTTATTAAAGGGGGTGTGTTTAGTAAATGAGTAATGAACCTAACCTCTATTTAGTCTCGATTCTAGTTTGAGCGAGAAAATGAGATGTATGCTGAAGTGCTTTGCACTTCAGCCTTTATATAGTTATAGATACGTGGAAGACTTATATTGCACTTTCCGTCCACTTTATCATAATATTCTATCATCTCCATATTATTTATATTGATCACTTTTTATTTTTAATCTGCTTATTTTAAAAAAAAAAAAAACTTTAAAATCCCAATTAATATTGTTGATTGAAAATTTATAAACACTAGTTTTTCTAGCTCTAAGAAAACAAGTTTTGGAAGTGTGGTCAGTAAGGGGGCATTTGTTTTTTTATTTTAAGCCTTATTTGCCTCTTAACACTTATTCATTAAGAGGATTAGAGAAATAAGTGTGTTTTTTTTTTTTTTTGTGAAATAAGGCTTGTTAGGCTCTTAAAGTCCTCTTAATTTTAAGTGGTTAAAATGTTGTTGAATTGCTTCTGAAAGCCACTGTTTCATATTTGGTTTTGATTAAAAAAAATTTAAACTGTTTACTGTTTCATACTGCATTTACGGTTTTTTTTTTAATTTATTTATTTTTTTAACTGTTTCAGATAATGAATTCAGATAGAAAATCAAACAACTTATCCAATTCAGAATTCAGTTTTCAGTTGCTGCCTCTTAATCATTCAGCCATTTTCAGAACTGAAATCAGATTTCAGCACTTATCACTTAAAAAAAACAAAAACCCCCTAAGATAACTTGGGTTTTAAACAAAGGTGTACTTACACTTTAAAAGTTAGGAAAAAGTGCTCCCAAAAATCATTACAGAATATTTTTTTTTTTTGAGTTTTACTATTACTAGTGATACTCCCGTGCAATGCACGAACATCTACTAACACATAAAAGACGAAAATTTATACAAATACAACAGAAAATAGGAATGTTTGTATACATTGTAAAACACTTATTTGAAAACTATATTATCAGTATAAATATCAGATTGAAGATCACTAAAATAAATCTATATTTAAAGCATAGTTAGTTTGTACAAAACGCATTTTATACGTAAATTCCCGTTCTATTCAATAATACTCACGTTTGGCGTCCGTTTTTCATTGCTATGGAATTAAACGCATATTTTTGATGTGAAACATAGTTATTGTGTATTGAACGTGATATGTGCGTGATTTTAGTTACGAAACAGGTGATTAAAGGAAGTAATTTGCCCACATCAATTAGTTTTCGCCATCGATTGGAAAAGCGTAATCTATCCTAGTTCTAAGTCTCCCAATCTTTCTCTTCAACTGCAATTCGGAACTCTGGACTCTAGTAATTCTCCAAACAAAAAAATTACATGAAACTTTCAAGTATCATCAATTTTGGTTTTTGATAAGTTATTTTGTTCTTGAGCCGTATTCAATTTCTACATCCACGTTTGATTTTTACATATTTCATTAATGTTATTGTTATATAATATTTTAAGATTTATGTATATAGATTAATATAGTAGTATTATTTCCTTCGTCCCAAAATGTATAATTAATTTTCATTTTTTAGAAAAACAATAAAGATTGTTATTTTTTTACATTCACGTTTGATTTTCTTCTTTCTTTCTTTCTTTTCACGTGAGAGTTAAGGCATATTTTTATAAATATATTATACTTCTAAAACATTAGGTAAATGTATAATTAATATTCATAATTTACCTATATATATTTATTATATTTTTCCTATACTTTTACGTATTTAATTTTGACTATGATACATATAATACACGTTATATAAAAAATACACAATATTTATGTTTCACTTTTTTCATGCCGTATTTTTTAGCGTATTTTTAAAATAAAATTCGTACACAATTAATACTCATCTCCTCGCCTCCTGACATGGGATAAAGTAAAAAAAATCATGCGGTATACTCATCTTGTTTTTTTTTAAAAGAAACATATACTCATCTCAATATATATATGTATATATATATATATATATATATATATATATATATATATATATATATATATATGTATATATATATATATATATATATATATATATATATATATATATATATATATATATGTATATGTATATATATATATATATATATATATATATATATATATATATATATATATATATGTATATATATATATTTATGTATATATATATATATATATATATATATATATATATATATATATATATATATATATATATATATATATTGTATAATTTCCACATAATAATTATTAAAAAAACACTAAATTGAAATTTTTTGGTAATAATAATTTTTAGATTTGACTAAAAATTATTATTTAAAAAAAATTATTATTTGGATGGGTTGTATACAAAATTGTAAAAAAGGTTTAATTAAACAACTTAAAACAAAATGTTTTTTAAAATAAACTTAAAATAAATAAATTATTAACTTATAATTTTTTTTAACTTGAATATAGGAATAGTAATACAACATCTATTTTAATTACTTCTTTGGATAAAATAAATAAAGTAATAATTTATGAATTTTTAATATTTATAGGTCAATTTTGAAATATATTTATAAAATAAATCTTTTTTTTAAGTCTTGAAATAAAACCTTTGTTAAAAGACCTAAAAAAATGTTTTTTGTAAAATTCTTAAGATTTTATGAATATTACAACTATATCCTAAAGTTGGAAGACTTGATTGCCCTTAATGAAACAATGTGTGAACTATTTTGCCCTTTGATGTTGACACTTTTGAGGGGGAAAGCAACTTTAAAAAATAAATGAAAAAGTCATGGGAATTGTGAAGTATTTGTTTTATTCAAAGGATGAGAAATGTCAGATTTGCCCTTTATTGTTGAAAAATTTACCACTTGCTTCCTTTTAATATAATATAGATACTATTTTTCATTGCAAAAAATACATCCAACTCTTTTTATTTTGCATTTATTGTAAATATCACTAACGCCATCAGTTTTCTCCTGTTAAATGGTAATGTGCATCGCATGTGACCAAATTTTAAGGAATATTTTTGGTAGTTCACTCTTAGAATCATGATAGTTGTTTAATTTTAATTTGTATTGATTTTTCTAACTTATCCTTTAAATTTAAGTCACATGCAAGACAATTGTCCATTTAACTGAAAAAAGTGGATGTGGTTAGCTTCAGGTATATATGCAACTAAAAGAAATTTTAGGTATGTCAAATACAACAAAACTTAGTTTGTGTATGAAATACAAAGTACCCCTATAATTTGGGTACTTTTGATACATTTTTCATATTTGTAATGAGTTTCATTTATTACTCGAGTTATGCCCCTAGCAACTTATTGCCTCTGTTCTATTCAAATTAGATCATTTGCTATTATGAGTGTACCATTTAAAATAGGACAACTAAAAAAAATGGCAAATGCTTTACTAATGAGACCCACTTTTACGTTAAAAACAAATTTTTACTCATTATTTCATATTTAATTTTTTTTTTGTTCTACTTCTGTAAGTGCAGCTTGATGGTGTTACCACAAGTACTGCCCAACACTCTCAAATGTTATCAGACGTAGGTGTTATTAGAAGTAGTAATAGCACTTTTTAGGTGTTACCCAACACGTCTGACTTTATTAGTTGTGATATTTCTTTCATAGGTTATATTATGTTTATGTATAGTCTATAGTTGCAAAATGTATATTTGTTGTTAGTATAATGTACATGTAACACCAAAAGAAGATTAAGCTACAAAGGTGGAAGATCGTGATTTATGGAGAGTTAATGCATAAATGGATATTTATGTGTAACTTGTAAATAACCAAGGAAGCACGTGGGAGACTTGTTCAACAACTGAGATTGAATGACAAACAAGAGAGTACAAGAAGAGCTCATGGGTACAAAGAGCTAATGCTATGACTTGAGCACTAAGTAAAGGGGTTGCTACAAACAAGGAAATTGACCAAGCTCAACCATTTCTCCACTCCATCCGATCCAAATCCAAGGCTGTTAATTAGAGTAGCCTCCAAGTATTTGAAGGCTATAAATAGCAAGGGTGTAGACAAGAGCAATATGTCGAGCATCACACACACACTTGCACAAGAAAAGATCAATTACTCCTCGGCTCTTTGTGTTCTTCCTCCCAAAAATTATTTCCACTTTCAAACGTCTTGGGACTTGATTGTGTTGTGGCTAGGATAGAACTTCGTGATTGATCTTAGTTCCTAGTTCTTACATTGATATATAGATAGAGAACAACTTTGGCTTTGTAATCATCTCATATAGTGAATATAAAGTCTTCGCCATTTAGGCATCCTCAAGTTATATATTTATATAACTTGAGAAAAATTATTTCTTGTCTTTAATCTTATATTCCGCTGCAAAATTGTTGTGTTTTACAAATCATTTAATTTGTCTTACATACAGTTTTTATACTCTGTTGTGTGCGTTACCGAAAGTGTTATCAGTTATACTATTAACCTATTTGGTAACACTTGCTAACTGGCTTTAGACAATTTCAATTGGTATCAGAGCAGGTCACTTGACGTACTAAGTGCTTGATCCAGTTGTCATGGCTTATGATCCGGCTAATCCTAACCAAAAGAGACTTCCTGTTCTCGATGGATCGAATTATGCTTATTGGAAGATTCGCCTTCGCTCTCATATCAAATTAATTGATCTTAGGGCGTGGCGATCTGTTGTCAATGGGTATTCCCTTCCTATGTTACTCCCGGATGAGGATGATGATGTTCAAGTCAAGCCTGAATCCGAGTGGACTAACGAAGAGAATAGTCTAGCTAGTTTCAATGAAAAGGCACTTAATGCCATTTATGAGTGGGTTGACATTCATACTTTTTAACTTATTCAAATCACTCCCACGGCTAAGAAAGCATGGGATTTTTGCAATGGTTTTGTGAAGGTGATGGTAGTGTGCGTGAAACTAAGCTTAGAAGGCTTACTAGCAAGTTTGAAAGGTTAAGAATAGGTGAAGATGAAAATATTTCATCTTATTTTGAAAAGTTGTTTGATCTTGCAAATGAATGTCAAGCTTTAGGTGAACCTTTCACAAATAAACAACTTGTTTCAAAAGCTATTAGAACATTTCCTGAGCGTTTCAATATGAAAATTTCATCTATTGAAGAGGCTCACAATCTTTCTACTATGGATTTCAATACTTTAATGAGTATTTAAAAACTTTTGAGCTAAATCTTGCTGAACAAAGTGAAGCCACTAAGGGCAAGAATGTAGCTTTGAAAATTCATTCCTCAGATTTTCAAAAAAGTGAGGATGAAGAGGTTTTTGAAGAATTGGATAAAAATGCTAGTGTTGCTTTACTTGCTAAGAAATATAACTCAATGGTTAGAAAGTTTAACAAAGAGAATGTGCATGTAAAAGCAAAGGAGAAATAAACCAAAGTATATGATTCGATGCCAAAAAGGTCATTTCCGTCTTCCCAAAAGTCCAATCCAATAAGAAGGGCATCTTCTGATCAGTCTAGGTCTGATCCTAAGTACATTGATTCAATTAAATGTCATGCCTGTTCTGGATGGGGACACTATGCAAACGAGTGTGCAAACACTTTAAGGAAGATGGGAAAGAACTTGTGGGTGTCCCTGAGTGATAATGAAGATGAGGAAACAACCCAAGATGAAGAACCAGATGTGACAGCAAAGCTGGTCACTGTATGTGACACGGATACTGGAAGTGCTACCACAAGTGTTACCGAATCTCTGGTAACACCTAAGACCACACTCAACAGTTATAATCACTTCAGTTTTTCTAATGATATTTGCTTCATGGGTTCGACTGACCTTGATACAGGAAACTCTCAAAAGGATGAGCTAAACCAGGATGAGCTCATAGATGGGTTGAAGAATCTCTACGAAGAACTTCTTGTCGAATGGAAAAAGGAGAACAAGAAGGTGACATTCTTAATCAAGGAAAATCATGAGCTGAAGGAAAGCTTGACTAAGCTGGAGATCCAACTCACCAAGAAGGATGCCATGTTGGATAAAGTCAAGGCCAAATTGTCTCTTGCCGAGACCACATTCAAGAAACTCAAGACAGGATCGTCCAAACTGGATGAGATCCTCAATTTGAGTAACCCTCTCAAGGCAGGTATTGGTTTTCAAGAATCTTTAAATAGTATTGCTTCTACTTTGAATATTGATGAATGTGAAACGTGTTTTGTTAAAGAATGTGGTTCTGATAAAAATGTTTGCATTTCTGACTCTTCTGACACTGCTAAAGTGTGCAAATATTGTCACACTACTGGACATTTTAAAAATAAGTGTCACACTTTTTTAAAGAAAAAATCCAGTTCTACAGTGTTACCAGAAGTGTTGTCCTCTACTTCAGACAACACTTCAGATAACACTGTCAGTCAAAAATTCAAAGAAGAAAACATGGAAACCCAAAGCTAATATGAGATGTGATGTAGTTTATACTGCTTTGAAAACAAATGTAGTAGGTTCATGGTATTTTGACAGTGGTTGTTCACGTCATATGTTGGGAATAAAGTCGTTTTTAAATGACTATGAATCTATACATAGAGGGAGTGTTACGTATGGTGGTGGTAGTAAGAGTACAATCATTGGGAAAGGGACACTTAATGTGCCTTGTTTCCCCACCTTAAAAAATGTCTTGCAAGTTGATGGTCTAGTTGCTAACTTGATTAGCATTAGTCAACTTTGTGATGACAAATTAGAGGTGAAGTTCAACAAAAACAATTGTGAGTTCTTTGATGGTTCTAATAAATGTTATGTCTGGAACTAGATCTAGTGACAATTGTTATCTTGTTGAAGATAAAATAATGTGTCATTCGGCTAAGGTTGATGTTACATCTTTATGGCATCAAAAATTAGGGCATGCTCATTTTCGTCATATAGAGAAGATAATTAAGCTAGTTGATGTGAGACGAGTTCCTAAATTGGAATTCAAAGAGAAAGTTGTTTGTAAGGATTGTCTTAAAGGCAAACAAATACGTACTGCCCATAGTGCTGTCCAACACAATGAGCAACACTTTGGGACAACACATTGTTTTCAACTATTACACATGGATTTAATGGGTTGAGGTAGAAAGTCTTGGAGGTAAGAGATATGTTTATGTCATTGTTGATGACTTTTCTAGGTTTACTTGGGTTTATTTTTTAAGAGATAAATCAGAAACCTTCGAAAATTTTAAATCTTACACTCTAAAATCAAAAATTTGTTTTGTGCTTCTATTTTTCGTATTAGGTCTGATCATGGAAAGGAATTTGATAATGTTTCTTTTTCAACTTTTTGTGAAAAGAAATGAATTCATCATGAATTTTCAGCACCTAAAACACCCCAACAAAATGGGATTGCTGAGCAGAGAAATAGAACATTACTTGAAATGACTAGAGTAATGTTGTTTTCGAAAAGAATCTCAAAACGTTTTTGGGCAGAGGCACTAAGTACTGCTTGTCACACAATCAATAGAGTCTATCTGAGAACCGGAACCACAATGACTCCGTATGAAATTTTGAATGGTAGGAAACCTAAGGTTCATTATTTTCATTTCTTTGGGAGTGTGTGCTTTATATTGAATGACCGGAATTACTTAGGTAAACTTGACTCTAAATGTGATAGAGCTATTTTTCTTGGGTATGCTCAAAATAGTCGAGCATATAGGGTCTATAATCTAATATCTGAAACCATCCAAGAATCAATAAATATTGTTTTTGATGATTTCTTAAGCATTACAGGTGAAAGTGTTCAAGAGATGCCTCTAGAATTACTGGAAGAGGCTCAAGTGGGTGAGATAACACCTCTGGTAACACCTGATTCCAGAACAGCGGATGGGGGAGTAAATACTTTCGCTGCTCATGAGGAAATGAGAAAGGATCCACCTGCTAGTGTTAGACGAGATCACCCTACCTCACAGGTTATAGGAGAAGTGAATGAAGGCGTAAGGATGAGGTAAAAAAAAACTATTGACTACCGAAGTATGGTAACATATGTGTGCATGTCTACCACATATGCCAAGGTAAAATACTCATGTTATGTTTCTTCCCTAGAACCTAAGAATGTAGTTGAGGCCTTAAAAGATAATTATTGGATTCAAGCCATGCAAGAGGAGCTTGAACAGTTTGCCCGTAATAATGTTTGGTTTTTAGTACCACGTCCCCCTAATACTAATATTATTGAGACAAAATGGATTTTTAAAAATAAAACAAATGAGAAGGGTAATATTGTTAGCAATAAAGCTCGTCTTGTGGCCCAAGGATATACACACGTAGAAGGTATTGATTATGATGAAACCTTCGCTCCTGTGGCTAGACTTGAGTCCACAAGACTTCTCTTGGCCATTGCTTGTTATCTTAAGATCACTTTGTATCAAATGGATGTTAAAGCAGCTTTTTTTAAATGGTTATTTGGATGAAGAGATTTTTGTTGAACAACTAAAAAGTTTTGAAGATCCTTCACAACCACACCATGTTTATAGACTTGATAAAGTTCTTTATGGGTTAAAACAAGCTCCACGAGCATGGTATGGTCGTTTAACCAGTTTTCTTCTTGAATATAGATTTATTAGAGGTGAGGTAGATAGAACATTATTTATACTTAGGCATGGTAAAGAACTTATTATTGCTCAGATCTATGTTGAAGACATAGTCTATGGGTCTACAAATCAAACATGTTTGAAAGATTTTGTAGATGCTATGACTTCAACATTTGAAATGAGCACGATATGTGAGTTAAATTTCTTCTTAGGCTTGCAGGTGAAACAAACAAGTGATGGAATATTCATATCACAAAGCAAGTATGCAAGGAATTTGGTGAAGAAGTTCGGGTTGGAGGGGTCAAAGAGTTCGAAAGTTCCTATGAGTTCTACTCTCAAACTTGGTAAGGACCAAGTAGGAGAAGATGTTGATCCCACACTCTACCGTTCCATGATAGGTAGCCTTCTATATCTTACCTCTAGCCATCCTGATTTAATGTTTAGCGTCTGTGTTTGTGCACATTACCAAGCCAATCCTAAAGTCTCTCACCTTAATTCTGTCAAAAAGATAATCAAATATGTGTCTGAAACATGTGATTTAGGTGTGTGGTATAGTAAAGATACTAATACCAATCTAGTAGGCTTTAGTGACTCGGATTGGGCGGGGGATATGGATGACAGAAAAAGTACTAGTGGGGAATGTTTTTACTTGGGAAATAATCTAGTGTCATGGTATAGTCGTAAACAAAAATGTGTCTCACTCTCAACTGCTGAATCAGAATATGTAGCAGCAGGGAGTTGTTGTTCACATCTCATTTGGTTAAAGCATATGTTAGATGATTATGGTCTAGAAAGTAATATGTTAACCATGTATTGTGACAAGCTTAATGCCATTAATATTTCCAAAAACCCTGTTCAACATTTTCGCACAAAACATATAGATATTCGTCACCATTTTCTTAGGGACTTAGTTGATAATGGTTTGATAAATATAGAGCATATTGATATAAAGCATCAACTTGCTGACATATTCACTAAGACCCTTGACCATGATAGATTTTCAGACTTGAAAAGCTTTTTTGATCTTTGTATTTTTTAGAAAAATTTCTGGTTCACAGGTGCTACCCCAAGTGTGGTTAACACTTTCGGTAACACTGTGAAACTGAAAAAAAAAATTATATATATATACTTATACTTTTCTTTTCTTTAACCCTGTTGGGGGCACATGCTGACCTTTTTGTTCTAGTGGGTTTAATACTTAGGTTAACATGTTTTTGTCAAAATACCCTTCAATCTCAAAAGTGACAAAGTCACTAATCTTTTGATAAAAGGCAAAAAGCACTGTATTATTCCTTTAGTAACTCGGGGCACGGCGTTCACTGCGACGATGTTCTCTTGTCAAATGGGAATAATTTCTAGTGAGTTTGTACTATGTATTAGGAATATGGAGTTCGTTACTACAGTGTATCCTACTTGAAAGGTACAATTCACTATAGTCTTTATACTTCGAAAGAACTCGGGGCACGGAGCTCGTTACTACGATGCTTCCTTGTTTATAAAGTAATAAAAACTTAAAGACATGTATGTCTAAAGTGCTTAAAATGGAGGCTTGTTATGTCTCAAGTGCTTGAAAATGAGCATTGTTATGCCTCAAGTACTTGAAAACAAGACTTGTTATGCCTCAAGTGCTTGAAAATGAAGAAAATTTTCAAAGGATTATTTTGATACATATGTTAATTTTTGTATTACCATTTTTGCTAGTGACACATTTGTTTGTGCCACATTAATTTTTTATTCTTTATTTTCGAATTTAGTTATTTAATTTTTGAAAATTCAATTTTTTTAAAGTTTTTGAATTTCAAAAAGTTTTTAACTAATTCTTTTTATCTTAATAAATCAAAGTGAGTAACTTGTATTCCTAAAAATTTGGATGAGTTTGTCAAATACGAATTTTAAGAGGATATTTACCTAACTTAAATTTATCCTTTTATTTAATTTAAAAAAATAAAAAAAATATGAAGTTACAGCCGGTTGTTTGGGTTTAAATGGGAGTAGTTGTGTATTTAATTGGGGGTCATTTGCTAGAAAATAGGGAGTTTTGTTCAAATTAGAGAACCATTTATTGTTTTTAAACCCCCTAATTTGGATAATTATCTCATATATTTTTTATCCCTTTTTAATCTCCCTCTCTCTCTCTCTAGCTGTTACTCTCTCTCTACTCCCAATTTCGTTCAAAATCGTCACTATTCACCGTCTCCTTCTTCTCCAAAATTCCAACAATGTCATCACCAACAAAGAGTTCAACGCCCATGGAGATCTCATCGGGTGCTACCTCTCGTGTTACCTCAAGGGTTACCTCGCCTATGGAGGTTTCACCTAGGGTTACCCCTGTTACGTCTCCAAGCCTAGCCCTAGCCATTGTCCGGCCATTTCCGTTTCCTTTGTTCACGCCATCTTCGGAACTGTCTCCTCCGAAACCCAATGTATCGGTTGCCAAAGAAAAGAAGAAGAAAAGGAAAGCTCCAATGCCTCCCCAAAGACCTCCAAAGAGAAGCTCCAACCGAATTAGGGCTATTTTCAGCAAAAGCAAGTCGAATACCTCCTCTGACTCCGTCGAAGTTTCAGAAGACTCCCTTAGTCTTTCTTCTGCTCACGTCTCTGATGAAGACTATAGAGAAGAAAAGGAGCCCTCTGATGACAGCCTTGAAAAATGGCTTGAGGATGAATGTGCACCTCTTGCAGCTGTTCGTATGAAGCTTCTGAGGAAGAAAGGAAAACAAGGTGCTGGTAAAAGTGTTACCCAAGCTCAGGTAACACCTCAGGTAACACCTACCTCTGTTCAGCCCAACATACCAACTCATGAGGTACATTCTCACTCTCCTCAACTTTCTGATTCCCCAAGTGATGAGTTTACTGTGAATGCTGATAATGATGAGGATGAGGCCTTCCCTAAGCCCCATTTAACCCTAGAATTTCATAGGGAAGAGAATATGTCATTTTGGTTGACTCATAACAAGAAGCCACTTTTGGTAAAAAAAAATATGGATATTGAGGATTTGAAGCTGAATGATGTGTTTGAATTCGTTTCTGATCAAAAGTTTTTGGTACCCAATATCCATCCGTGTTCATTTGTTGAGAGTATTGTGAGAAACTTTTATGCCAACCTCAATCCCAACCTTGATAATGAGGGTTCCCCTCATTTTGGCAAAGTGTTTGTTAGGGGCAGAATCTATAAGCTTTACTCCTGCCATGATCAACAAGGCTTTAGGCTTGCCTAATATGGATGATGAAAGCCTTTGTGCCAATAGGGATGTTATGGCAAAGTTTTTGACAAACAACAAAGTTTTTAAGTGGCCAGTTGACCCCAAGATTAAATTCCCAGCCTCTAGACTTACCACACTCTATTTTGTGCTACACAAGTTATGCATCTTTAACTGGCTCCCAACTTAGAATGAACAATATTTGACAATGGAGCAAGCTAGAGTGTTGTATAAACTAGGAAAGAGTCAGAGAATTATTTTTGGGAGATTAGTGTTTAAACATCTTGCTTCCTGGTCTAAGAAAAAGGGCCCTTCCTACTTCCCATATCCTTCCCTCATTTTCAATGTGCTTAAATTCCAATCCCTTCCCGTTGAAGCCTCGGATGTGTTTACTTCTGGCCTGAATACTATACATTTGATCATCAATTAAAGAAGGGAAATATAGTTTGTGATTTACCTTGAATAAAGCCTCAGATGGCTAGTGGATCAGTTTCTACACAACAGCTGAAAGTGTGCCTAGAAGTGCTGTTAACACTTCTGGCAACACTTCTAATATGATTAGCAAAGTAGTGGTTCTTCAGTTTCTTCAGAAGCTTATGCCTATTGTTGAAAACAATATTAATGGCTGGCTTGAAGCCCAAACTGGTATTATGAATTTTATTTCTCAGATTTCTTCACAAACAGGGGAGCGGATGGTGCTACTACAAGTGCTGCCAAAGGTGCTGGGGCTGATCATTCTCAGGGAATCCAAGTTGAGGAAGAGGGGGAGGAAACTGAGGAAGAGGAAGACGATGAAGACTGATCTGACATTGGATTTACCACCGTTTGTTGGTAGTTGGTGTGTCCTTGAAACAATTTTTTTTTATGATGGCATCAAAAACAATTTAATTTGTGTTTTGAATTTGGTATGTGGTTGTTTAACTTTGATAATGCTTTGGTTTGGTTTATGTTTGTTTAAACCTTGGGATTTTATTTTTGTTTGGTAGTTTAGATTAAACTTTTTAAAACTAGTTGTTAAAATTTGATTTTGTTCAAATTTTGGTTTGCATGTTTAAGTTTTAAAGTTTGATCTTTTGTAGTTAGCTTTCTTATTATGGGGGAGTTAATTATTGACATGTGTTTGGAATGGATGTTGTGCTAACAAATTGTTGCAGGTACAAGCACCTTGGTGTTTGTAAAGAAATGCAAGAAATGTACAACTATGGGGGAGTTTGTAAGTGCAGCTTTATGGTGTTACCACAGGTGCTGCCCAACACTCTCAAGTGTTATCAGACGTAGGTGTTATCAGAAGTAGTGATAGCACTTTTTATGTGTTACTCAACACGTTTGACTTTATTAGTTGTGACATTTATTTCATATGTCATATTATATTTATGTATAATCTATAGTTGCAAAATATATATTTTTTGTTAGTATAATGTATAGGTAACAGCCAAGAGAAGATTAAACTACAAAGGTGGAAGATCGTGATTTATGGAGAGTTATGCATAAATGAATATTTATGTGTAACATGTAAATAACCAAGGAAGCATGTGGGAGACTTGTTCAACAACTAAGATTGAATGACAAACAAGAGAGTACAACTCAGGAGAGCTCATGGGTACAAAAAGCTAATGCTAGGACTTGGGCACTAAGCAAAGGCGGTTGCTACAAACAAGGAAATTGATCAAGTCTTTAGCTTAACAATCTCAACCACTTCTCCACTCCATCCGATCCAAATCCAAGGCTGTTAACAAGAGTAGTCTCCAAGTATTTGAAAGCTATAAATAGCAAGGGTGTAGACAAGAGCAATATGTCGAGCATCACACACACAGTTGCATAAGAAAAAATCAATTACTCCTCGGCTCTTTGTGTTCTTCCTCCCACAAATTATTTCCACTTTCAAACGTCTTGGGACTTCATTGTGTCGTGGCTATGATATAAATTCGTGATTGATCTTAGTTCCTAGTTCTTACATTGATATATAGATAGGGAACAACTTCGGCTTTGTAATCATCGCATATAGTGAATATTAAGTCTTCACCATTTAGGCATCCTCAAGTTATATATTTATATAACTTGAGAAAAATTATTTATTGTGTTTAATCTTATATTCCGCTGCAAAATTGTTGTGTTTTACAAATCGTTTAATTTGTCTTACTTACAGTTTGTATAATATGTTGTGTGTTACCGAAAGTGTTATCAGTTGTGCTATCAACCTTTCTTATAACACTTGCTATTTGACCATAGACAATTTCAACTTCTTTTTTTATACGCACAATATCTAATATACTAACATTTTTTTTTTAATCCTCATTTTCATTTTAATAAATCTATTTTGAGTGAGATGAAGTATTTCCTAATTTTATCTTAGTATGATAGTTTTAGAAATTTAATACAAAACCTATGTTTTGCAAGATGAGTAGGACGCGTCACACTCAATGAACATTGACTCCTCTTTTCTCCACTACTACGTGAGTCGCTCGCTCTTCCCCCAAAAGAATCCCTCCTCTAGAAGAGTAAGATAAAGACGAATGTTCCACAATCCCAAATTAAAATCCAACAAATGAATTTAAAAAATCCCTCACCCCACACCCAAAAAGCAAAGCTTAAACCCTGACTTTCTCAATAATCCCCATTTCCACACAATGCGTCGTCTTAGAGCATCATAATCCCCCTTTCTGTTGAGTTTCTTAATTGGGTATTTCTGTAAACTTTGTATGAATTGTTTGATTTTTGTTCTTGTTGTTGTTGGGTTAAAGTAAGAGAATGGATCATTTGGCTTTAGATGATATAATCAAGAGATTGCTTGAAGTTAGAGGTAGACCGGGGAAGCAAGTGCAGCTTTCGGAAGCGGAGATCAGACAGCTTTGTTTGCAGGCGAGGGAAATCTTTTTGCAACAGCCTGTTCTCTTGGAACTTGATGCTCCCATCAAGATCTGCGGTAACCCTTTATGTGTTTTCCCCAGTTTTTGTTGTTTGTGGATTATTGATTCTGGGTTTTGTCTGTTTTGAAGTGGGTTTTTTCGGTTTTGATTAAGTTGAAGTGGGTTGTGATTTGTTTGGGTTTGGGGTTGAATTCTTCTGCCATGGAATTGCTCACTTTTTGGGTTATAATTCAGTTTGTCGGTGTTAGGGGTTAGGGTGCCATGAATTTGCTGATGTGTGTCACTTGTTTGCTTGCTCTCTAATGCTAACTGTACGATTTGCGGGGAATTGGTAATTTGGTTGGCTGGTTTGCAGTTTTGACCCAAACAAATTCTCTGTTTTTGTGCATGCCCGTGGGGAGTGCATAGGATATAGCTCAAATGTGCTTAATTACTGTGTGAACATTTTTCTTGGGGCATGGTTCAGTTTCGATCACTGATTTCACAATGATGTCCAACAATATGGATCATTATTTTTCATAGAAGTTCATCATAATTCGTACAATGCAATTAGTGTTTCCTATTGAGGTATCCTGGGACCTCTTTTGATTCTTGATTAGTGGTCACCACTTATTGTTCCAAGATAACTTCAAAGTCTCTTGGCTGTTTCCAAATTGAATGTTGTAAGCAATTTAACTAGGAATGGAGAACGTAATGGCGATCAAGTCTCTTAACTGTTTCACAGACTTCCAGGCTTATCTCGTGTTAATTTATCATGCATTTTTTACGATTTATTGATAATAGTTGGGTTAGCTTGAAGTACATCAGGAGCAAATACTTCTAATAGTGCACAAAATTAATCGCCAAGGTTGGAGTGGGGTTGTGTTTTTCATGGAAAATTGATGTGCGTGTTGCAGAGTGGTTTAGTTGAGATAATGCTCTTGGTGGAATGTTTATTGCGAATGTAGGTTACTCTTGATGAAATTATCTCTGGAAGTGATCACCTATGACAATTATAGGTCAATATGACCAAGTTAAGGTATTTAGGATTATGTTGTAGTTACTGAAAGGACATTCAGAACCAAAAGCAGCTGTCAAAGCAAAACAAGTACATCTGAAGGAATCTGGTTGTCTCTCAGCCAAGAACAAGATGGTCCTTGGACCATTAGGTCTTTATGGAAGTGCTGAATTTGTAAAGAAGAGTTACCAGATGAGAATTCTTTAGTATATTCTATATTGTGAACTTAAGGAACAATGATGGATATCGTGTTAGTAGCTATAATCCTGTAGCTGGAAATACCAACGGACCTCGCGAGTTTATTTGCTAGCACTACAGAGTCTAGAGGGAATACATCATTTACTCTTTCAGGCAGCTATAACTTGATTGCTGTTGGAACCATAGCTTAAATCTATCCTGGGAATCAAGGAATGTCTTGATAGGCCAGAACTTATATGCCAGGTGCCTATAGAGGCTATATGTATTTGTATACATATGTTTTTTTTTTCTTGTTTCTTTCGAAAATGTTTTTGCTGGCTAGTCTCGCAGGTTGGTGTCGTGTTGGAATTTCAAGAGGCTGATAAAGTAGTAGAGCCTAAGACAGCAGTGAGAATACTTTTGTATGTGGGGGCTTAAAAGATGTCTTAGTGAGCAAAGCCAAAGAAACAAAAATATATGATGATAATGTAGTAGTAAGAAACCGATTAGGAGCATTTCGTAGCTTTTAGTGGGATCAAGATGAACATAGAAGTAAGCTTGAATGATGAATGACTTGTCGCAACCAGATACACAGGAGCCATTGATAGCCAAGATAATACTATTTGATCTCTTGTAAATTTAATATTTTAAAAATATCTCAAGGAATGTTTTCAACCATTTTATTTGTGACACAAAAATTGCAATAAATAAGTAGCGTGCCCACGCACACATACACACTCACTCTTTCAAAGGCGGGAAGCATACTTATCTCATGCAAGAGTTAGCCTCTATAACGAATAAGAACAAGGAAGAAATGAAACACAAATCCTCCCTTCATATGTATGGTCAAATGACAATCTTCTACCAATGTATTGTCTCTTCCATCGCTGTTATTTCCCGAGAGTATCGTTGTGGCTATGACAATCTTATGGGGTCTTCATCTATAGTCTTACATGCCAGAACGCAGTCTAACATTCATGCGTCAGATAAACATGATGATTATTTATGTCCAATCTTTGTTTTAGTGTGTAATAAAAGTTGGTGGTTGTCTCATCCAGAAGTATAATCTAGATTCCTCTTTGTGCTTTTGTTGAGCTGGAGAGTAATATAAGCTGTAGAGAATGTGAATGCACATGCACCCAACTCTGCTCTATTCAAGTGTTTTACTTTTTGCACACTATTGTTTGATGCACCCAATTCATACTAAGGTTTATTATTACAGTTGCCTCGGGCTTACCTTGCTTATTGTGATTTGATCTCTTATACTTTCCCTCGTTCAAAATGATCTTCCCACTCTTTTTGCCGCTGTTGGCTACGAAGAAACTTTGAAAGCAATAATTTTAGGTTGATTGGAATTCATACAAATGAAAATCTAAAACTTGTTATTGTTGATAACACCATCAACAATACTATCAATAACAGAACAGTTTTTGATTTTCATTAGAATAATTAAATCAATTCAAATTGCTCAAAGTTCATTTTGTAGTAACGGCAAAAAAAATTGGGAAGATCATTTTGGGAACGGAAGGGAGTATTCTGTTTTCAGTAATTAGGAGTTATATAATTTTGTGTACGTCCTTCCCTCTTAAAGGATTACAACACTTTGACATCATTCTAATATTTCTCGTGCATATGATTGTAAGGAGACATTCATGGTCCAGTATTCTGATTTACTGAGGCTCTTCGACATACGGCGGATTACCTCCTAAATCCAATTACTTATTTTTGGGGGACTATGTGGACCGTGGGAAGCAAAGTCTAGAAACTATATGCCTTCTTCTTGCATATAAAATAAAGTATCCAGAAAAACTTTTTCCTTTTAAGGGGCAACCACGAATGTGCTTCACCAATGTCAATCGCATCTATGGATTCTATGACGAGTGTAAGAGAGAAGATTCAATGTCAGATTGTGGAAAGTATTCACAGATTGGAAAACTTTAATTGCCTACCTGTGGCTCCTTGCTTTGATTGATGAAAAGATACTCTGCATGCATGGAGGACTATCTCCCCGACTTGCAAAATTTAGATCAAATCAGGAATCTACACCGCCCATCTGATGTCCCTGAAACTGGTTTGCTTTGTGATCTGCTTTGGTCAGATCCCAGTAGAGATGTTAAAGGGTGGGGAATGAATGATAGGGGAGTTTCGTATACCTTTGGTCCTGATAAGGTGACAGAGATTTCTTCAAAAGCATGATCTTGACCTTGTTTGTCGCGCCCCATCATGGGTTTGACTTCATTTTTAACCTATGATCTACTCCCTCCTAAAATGAACAGCAAATTTTTAAAAAATTGGACATTTATTTTGGGACGGAGGAAGTGACTCAGAATGTCAGTATTAGTGGAAAAGTTTATCCTTCTTGCAGGTTGTCGAAGATGGCTATGAGTTTTTTGCTGATAGACAGCTAGTAACTATATTTTCAGCACCAAACTATTGTGGGGAGTTTGATAATGCTGGTGCCATGATGAGTGTGGGATGAGTCCTTAATGTGCTCATTCCAGATATTGAAAACCTGCGGAAAAGAAGCCCAAGTTTGGCTTTGGGAGCACAACTACAACAAAAAACAAGGTATAGTTCTCTTCTTCAATCATTTTATTGTTCCTTTTTGATAAGATTTGCTAACGAATTTTTGCCTACAAGTAGAACTAGGTAGCTTAGTGAGGCTCATATAGCCTACCCGAATTAGAGGGATAAAAAGGCTATGTTGTATATGTTGTTGTTGTTGTAGTAATATCTATAATTATTTTCTAATTATTTTAGGACAAGGATGAGATGTATATGCTAATCGGGATGACTAGGTTTAAAAGACAAGCTAATGTCTTTCTTACATGTTTAGGACATAACGGAGTACATAAGATATTAAGTTGCAAATGATTAATTGAAAGATTAGTGAAAGCATAAAAATTTGTAGAGCATGGATTGAAAAGTTTGGAAAGAATCAATTCAGCGGATTGAATGTAGAGACTAAGCCATTTATTTTGTCTTCTTGGTCCTGAATTTATATGAAATCAATGTGTAATAACCAGTACAAGGAAAGCATGAATGCCCTCCGTCTCCTAAATGAATGTCCGGGAATTTCATTTTGAGGGACATTGTGAAAATGTGTGCTTTTTGTACATTTGAATGACAAGCAAGATGCATAATTATTCTTTGTTATCCACTTTCTAAACATTTAGTTTTATGATAATAAAATGAGTAGCGAAAATATTTTGGTAAAAAAGCATTTAGGGACAATTTTTTTACCAAAGAGACATTCATTTAGGGACAGAGAGGAGTAATAGATAAATTATTTGTTAGATTAGAATGCATTTATGTGACAACTTTGATTAAACTTTTCTGCTGGCGGTAACCGTTGGAACTAAATGGGCATCTAACATTACTTACAGAGGTCAGCATTTCAAATTATAAAAAGATTAACATTTTGAGCCACAAGCTACACATAAGATTTGTCTAAGAACAAAGAAAGATGCAACTAAATTTTAAATTAAACAATACTAGACGCTTTAATATTTACAGCAAATATTCTTACACAATTAACTGTTGATGGTGACAAATTGCTACCTCTTAACCACTCACACTGACTGACAGCATTTATGCTAACCTTTATGAGTGGTATCCTTGTTGGGTTTATTTTCCGATCACAGTATTTTGACAAGACTACTGAGTTGTATGAACCAATGAATTAGTCCTCCCGGTCCTATAACAAATGTTATTATCCCAAAA